>JACJUY010001320.1:37322-139027 GCA_014220935.1 Platorchestia sp. MABIK | reverse complement strand
TCCCAGTGATGCCGTCTTATGGCAGTTTGTGACAAGGATTAGTGGATCCTGAGTAGTTTAGTAGACAACTCTGGTACACAGGCGCTGAACTCTTTGTGTGAATATTGTGAGAATTGCGGAGGGAATTGTAGGCCGTTACAAAGGCCCCGACGCTGTCGGCCCTCATCTTCAAGTTCAAGTTGCTGTATTGCATTATTCTGCACTTATAAACCTAACAGTACTGTCGTACTTCACTGCACTGCTGAACTGGGCCGTGCTGCCAGCGCTTTCGCTCGTGAGGAAAATTTGAAGAATTTTAGAATATTAAGTCAGCCTCAGGAATATGAAATCTGACAAATGTAAAATAAAATGAGTGTTGTCCAAAATATCAGAAATTTTTACTGTTGACTGTTCGCCTGTATTAGTAAGGCGAAAATTGGTGCATCGTCTCAACCTTACGAATTATACCATGTTACTTGCTACCAAATAAATACCATGTTATAAGGAATCCCTCAGTGAGATACAACTGTTGTATCTTGTGAATTAGAGCTCCTATTGGGAAAATTTGAGGTCCCGTGCTGAGAGTTAGGGAGGGTTTCTTTTTGTTGAAATGAAGTGTTTTTGGTTTTCTTAAGGACCATCTTTTTTCGGTTCACTGCTGTCCTGTTTTTCAGCACCTCTAATGTTCTTCATATTTTTTGTTTCATAGCCTTCCATCTTAACTTAGTGATTTTATGCGCAAGCAATCTTGTGTGGGTGCACACCCTCTGCATAGGTTCTGCGTTTCCTTTTTTATTTACTAAATGTGGCCTTCGTCTTTCCTCTCTTTGGAACGCCTATTTTGTGATTAGGGAGGCGTAAACTAACTAATCTAATCTGTTATAAGAAATTCTGATTAAAGCTCTAGAATACACGAACAGCTCAAATTCTGTTCAACCACTTTAACCCTTTGGGTACGAAAATTTAAATGATTTAGGGAAAAATTTCCTTAGAAAACATTTTCAGTGCCGATTTCAGTGAAATTGCCCCAATGTCGGTGTTTTTCGCTTAAGCAATCTCCTACTTCTTTATTTTAATTTTAAAAATTATGAGTCCTTAAAGCTTTATGCTTGGTGAGGGAAATTTTCGACATTGAAATGAAAGTTTTTGAAATTACAAAGAAGTCATTCATAAGTTTTAGCCCGAGCTTATCAGTAAACGAACGAAGGGCAAAAAAAAAACTTACTCAAGTTTAATAGAAAGGTTATTGAATTTGTTGCTCGGATCCTGTGACATGAACTTAGAGGTAATCAATGGTAATTTACGCAAGCAGGCTTTCGGAATATCTAAAAAATAGTTCCATGAATGCTTTTAATTTCCCTAATTTTGTAATTTACTTGAAAATATTCCCTCACTAGTTAAATTACTTTGAAATTGTGTTAGATACGCTAAACTAGAAATACTAGCCATCTTAGCTCTAGAGTCCCGTCAGTACTTAAACGGTTAACATGATGAACCCTGAATAGCAGGTTCAAATCGGTCTCTTTTTACATGTTCAAATTTTGCACGATTTTGTCATGTTTATGAGAAGAAAAAAGGAACAGCGTCTTCGTATTTGCCTGTTGCATAGCGGCAAGTCCCGCTAGAGGCAGCCAGCCAGTCTGCCTGGTGGTTCACAGAATTATTTCATTTTACCTCTGATTTGGCCATCTTCAAGCTCCAGGAACAGAGCTTCCGCTGACCTGTTTTTGCTCTTCACTGCTACTTCAGTGACTGTTCCCAACGGACGACTACGCTGCACGTCGGAATCTGACCTCAGCTCGGTTAATTAATGGTTTTTCTTCTGCGCTTCTTGTCAAGCTTTGTTTGTATTCGAAAGTTTGCTCATTTATTATTTTCTTGTACGGAGTGTTCTGGAGCACAGGAGTGATCTAGTACTGCATAATGAGATGCAGGGAAAAACTATAACAGTTCTAACTGTACTAGGTAAGCGCTACAAACCTATTCCAGTGATGTAAATTTTTTCTTAGAGTATTATCCGTAGAAGATTGAAATTATGTAAGACCCTCGACAGCGAAGAAGTATGGTCAATTTAGTCAAAAACGGCAGGACTGTAAATAAAGTAGCGCTAGGAGCTGCAGAGTGATATCTTCTAACAACACGTTGTACTCACAAAATTAATATCAGCTTCAATTTCAGGTTCTTCAAATGTTTCGTAGTGTGTGAGGTACACGTTTTTGTCCAAAAAACTGCTTGTAAAATGGCAGCTAACGATCAACATGTTCATTACAAGCACTATGTTTTTTGTCGTCATAACTTTTGATTGAGTGAGGCAATTTGTATTCTGACTTTACATTTAGTATCAGAATATGATAAATACTGTTAAGCGCTCATTCGGGCGTATTTCTAATAAATCTACGCTACATGTGAATCCGCCACATTTTGTCATTCTTATTTGGTGTCGAATGTCATTAAATTCACCACTAATGGTTCCTATTTATCTTTGTTACACTTTACGCTGTTATTCATACTTTTGTATCCTAACACCATTACAGCTCTTCTTTCAGCTCTCATATAGTACAATACTGCTGTTCTATTAATAGGAATGCTGTGCCGCCTATTAATGTCTCAAGCTTAACGCAATTACTGCAGTTAAGCAACACTGAGCCGTGAATGTTGCAGTGTTGTGCCATAGTTAAACTACTGCCGCCAGTAAAAGAAATGTGTATTCTTGTTTAGTTTTACCCCTGATGCAATCGAGCAAACTTTTAACCGTGGAAATGGCGATAAATTCTCCGGTGCAGAATACTATTTGTAGAGAAAAAAAAAACTCTTTTTGCTATGCACCAGCAAGTGCAGTGGCAGTTGCCCCGCCCAGTTCTGCATCTGAGCGTTCTGTATCAAGCTACGGTTGCATTAATGTTCGACTGTCTGATCCTTGGATAAGTACCAAAACTTCCAGTGTCTCATGCCACTGGTCGATTATTCGTAAAACTGGTGTCGAAATGTACTTCAAATGTATTTTAAGCTCTTTCACATTTTATCTAGAGTTAAATACCCATGAGTTTTGTCTTTGAAGGGAAAGTAGAAAGCACTAAATTAATATACTCGTTATTAATTAAGGTGCCAATATTTGGTACAATTTTTGTTTACGTAACTTTATATCGTTAACAATTTCACTTTTATGTCAGGAAAATTGATCGTGATAACTGAGGATGGAATTTGAAAATTTGTCTATATTAACAAATTCAATATAAATCAATATAATGTCACTTTGGGACAATAAACAATTAGTTCATCCGTGCGATTTTCGGCTGATATAAACACTTGTTCTTGGACAGTTAAAGGGCCTTCCCGAAATTGCATTTGTTCTTTCGCAACGCGACTACAGCGAGCAAGGGAACACAAATGCCGCCATCTAAGCATTTGTCCTCGCTACGGAGTGATAAAGCTGTGTGCTTCAGGCATGTGGCACGTAATTATAGTCATCTTGCCTTTTAGATTTTAACCCAACCTACCAACTCAGCCGCGATGTGCTTGAGCATATTTTACGCTGCTGTTGGCTGAGAAAATGAGGTAATGTCTCAGATTTGTTATGTTGAAGAGATCTTCCTCATTTTCGTCGACCGTAGAAGTTTTGTTTGAAATTACGGCTGGAGTACGTCGCTTACAGTGCATTGTTATTCAAAAATTAGGGCTGAAGTACATCGTTTACGGTGCATTGTTATTCAAAAATTACACCCGAAGTATTATAAATCGTTTACAGTGCATTGCTATTCAGAAATATTGCACTGGTGCCAACCTAAAAGTGGGTTGAAGTTGTGAACAGGTTCATTTTTGCTGTCGGTAAAATTCAAGCATGAAAATTGAAGTCGTGTTCTTTAAAATAATGCGGCGTTTTCTAACCTAGCAAACCAATTGTTCTTTACTTTAATTTTTGCTCTGAAAATGTTCAGTGTGTTCTTTTTAATTACTTTTTCTTTCTTGCTTCTAGGGTGTTGCCCTGCGTTTGTTTGTTAAAACACTTATATCTTAGCTAAATGAGTAATCAGTCAGAAGGGGAGAAATTTCGAAAGTTCAATTTGATGTGCAGGAAATTTTCATCATTGAATTTGTCAGCTAAATTATGTGGCTAATTTTGAAATGTCATGTTACCCAGTAAATATCAAGATGTTTTAATTGGTGGGCTTGGGAGGGTAATGATTTAAATTTTCCACTGAATCACCCAACAGATCATCCGTTTACACTAACTATTTCTAGTTAGTTACTCATTTTTATCAAGCAGGGTTTAAGGTTAAACTTGTACGACTGTAATCGTTTGTTATTTATTACCTTGTATTTCGTATTGGTTTAAATTTTGATGTATAATCCGTGCGTTTGTGTAGTTGCTTCGGTCGGTTTGGTTAGGTTAGAAGTAGCAGAATTGCAAAGCAGTTTTTACTGCTCGATTACATTTTTTCATTTCTAAGAAGCGGGAAAAATATTACCACATGATGACACTTTATTATGAACGCTATAGTCCAATTTGAATGGAGATAGTGCGATATTCAAAACCTGTTCATTGATACCGGTACGTAAATGAGCAATTTACCTAAGAAAGCCCAAATGTACCAATACGCAGTCAACGTGTTAATTCTGTGTGATACGACACCTGGCTTATACCAGCCAGCGCTGCTGCCCCGCAGCTCAGTGGGGAGCCGGTCCGTCGCTGCGCACACGATGATATATTGCGATGTACTTCGCTCTGGGTTACCGCATTGGTCCTTTTCCGGGCCAAAATTATCTGGGTTACCGCAGTGGTCCTTTTCCAGGCTTAAATTATCTGGGTTACCGCATTGGTCCTTTACCAGGCCAAAATTATTTGGGTTACCGCATTGGTCCTTTTCCAGGCTTAAATTATCTGGGTTATCGCAGTGGTCCTTTTCCAGGCTTAAATTATCTGGGTTACCGCAGTGGTCCTTATCCAGGCTTAAATTATCTGGGTTACCGCATTGGTCCTTTTCCAGGCCAAAATTATCTGGGTTACCGCATTGGTCATTTTTCAGGCCTAAATTATCTGGGTTATCGCAGTGGTCTTTTTCCAGGCTATAATTATCAATTTGAGGGCTGTTTCAATTTAAATTTTACCATCAAGATCATTTGGTGTCTAGCTACTGTGTTGGAGGATTTTCACGAACGAGTTTCATTTGAAAATATCCCAACCTCGTGGATTGTAGCCATGTTATTAAACACTGTACCCTTGGTGTCATTCAACCCCAACTTGTAATCTAATCTTGCTTACGGAACTAGTTTGAGACAAATTTACTCATGCTAGCCACGTAAGATCATCACGTTAACTGCGGTGGGTTAAATTGAAGTTCAATATTCCACTCAAATTTGAATTCATTTTAGAGATCAATTTTGAAAGCAAACATTGAATAGATCGTGCCTTCATTTAGTTTCCGTTTAGTATTTATGAAAATTAGGTTTGTGACTGTTGGCTGGTTAGCAGAATTATGAAAATCCCCTCAGTGACCACCGGTGGGTCACGTGGCAGTCAAAGTCTTATATCACGCGTAGTGGGTACATCACTTGTGCCGGGCATTTCCGTTGTACACCTCATTTCTGAGGTATTCACTCCTTCGAATTGTTTTGCTTTGATGGATCCCTCAATTATACACAACTCTTTTATGTGTGGGAATTAGCACTCCCATGAGGAAACTATGAGATCCCGAGCTGAGAGGTATAGGCCTTCTTTTTTTTGAGTAATTTTTTGTGTATATTTTCAATGAGTCTATCTTTGGGATATCTCACGCGTAAGATGAAAAGGAGAGTCAGTGTTAAAATGTACATTTTTATGGCACACGTTTCGGTATATCAGAATTCCATCTTCAGCGCTGAAACCTGAAAAAGTTGTCTTACATAGAACATACAGAAATAACAATAAAAGTAAATAATGATACATCTACGAAAATCAAGATCCTAACCCTCATTCAAATACAAGTAGAATCGATCCGTACCTTCATTCGCTCACACAACCCCGCAAAAGCACATACAACCCCACATTTACTCATGAAAACCTCGCATACACAAACAGACGCACACACACGATGCTTAACAGTGATGTCAGAAAATTGTTTAAAATGTGAAGTGATTTGAGACGAAGTTGACTAAAATTTATCAATTTTGGTTTAGTATTTAACAAATTGACGCCTTTTCTTACAAACTGATAAATCATCGCTAAATGGAAGTTTCACTAACTTTCCAAAGATGTTGGTGAGACTTATTTTAGAAAACAAACTAAAACTCATGACATTGAAATGAGTTATGCTAAAGTTGTGTGCTTTTGAAGCGACGGTTTGGTTTTTGCGAACAGCCCTAAATATAACGAAGATTACTTTGTTTTACGGATAAGTTTTGTCTTAAGTTGTCAAACAAGTTAGGGAAATACGTAAATGAATTTCAGTGCGCATGCTAGGTATGATACAACCTACCTGAATTGTGAATGACTTCATCAAGTACATCAAATGGAAACTTTTTGAGTGATCTGTTTGCTCTTGAGAAATAGCCTTCAACCACTGGATTTTCTCTTGCGATTAACATTAACAGGAAAGACGTTTCTGCGCTGACTCATCACTTCTCGACGAGAGAAGAAGCACGAGGGCCAAGAAACTCAACTCATTGTAAGAACCGACCTCATTAGTGGCCGCCGTACTCTATCTATTTATGAAATGCTATATATAACAACTTGTGGATTAAATTGAAGTAAAGTTCTCAAAGTTTTGAGTCAAATACACTAACCTTAATTTCATGCTCTACTGAAGTGTACACTCGAAATATATCATGTGTCATGCGAGTTTGTTTTTCTCTCCGCAAATCGCATCGATAAATTCACTTCATTGTTACTTCTACTTTTTACTGACTCAATGTAGATCTGTCGTATATCGAGTACTAGGAAATACTGATGCCATTTTTTGTGAGGTTTTGTTAACTCCGATAAGAGGGCGACGGAAATGTATAACTCGGCGATAAAAATGCCGCGTGGTTCTTTGCACTCTGTCATCTCTTCATTCTCTCTTTTTGCCTCAGTTTGGTTCAATATTTAAGAGTTGTACCCGAAAAGACATAGACATAGCTCGAGCCTAACCCTTAGAGGCAAGTTCTTGCACCCTTCTCAGAAAATTTCTGGTACTTCAAGAAAAACGAACGAGCTTCTAAAGTTACTTAAATCGGGGAAAGACACACTTGCGTCAAAATAAAAATTATCTCTGCCGTTTTTTGAAAGGCAAAAGAACCTCGAAAGTCTAGGATAGCCGCAAGTGTGCTTCACAAACCTGAAGGGTGCAAGAGAACTGAAGAGTTATTAGAGTTCTGTAGAAAGCTGAGTACAGAAATAGTGATGAAGATGCATAGGTGAACTCCCTGATGAAAAATAAAAATGAAGAAAGCAACCTGGGCATACGAAATAATATTATGGGAGCAGAAAAAATCTTCCAGAGTTCAGAAAAGAGCCGCAAGGTTGCTGTAGGTAACCACGTGAGAGACGAAGACTGTAAAAGTGGAGCAGGAGGTTGCAGTGAAGAAAGCTATAAAACGAAAATTCGAGGTTGCGAAAGTAAGCCATACGGGTTCAGCTCCACCAACACCGCTAGCAAGACTCACAGAAGGTGCCTACGGGGAAGGTGGCTCATGGAGAAAATGGTTCATCATCAGTCACACCATTTTATTTCTCGCCTTCCTGGAGTTATTGCTGGGACCTCATGTTCTGTGCTACCCGATACTCTTTTTATGCGCAGGGGGGAACTTGCGTGGGAATACACCTTGTACATAGATTCTCCTTTCCATTAACTTCATACTAAATGATGCCTTCTTCTTCCTCTCTTTAGAACACTTTTATTGTGGTTAGCCATAGGCTTAAACTAACTTATCTAATCTGAGTAGACATCTCTTATTCTTTACTTCTCTGTCTCCTGTGTGGGATAGGCTGGCGTAAAGTGCAACCGACCTCCTGCACGAGTGTCTTCGTCTTTTATTTTTTTTCTTTGTTCATCTTTTGTTCTCATTGAGATATTTACGCTTTCTTTTGCTAGTTTAAAGAGCTGTGGATTGGTTTGTTTAATCATGACTCATAACAGTGCATCTGAATAGGTACTCAGCGGATTCGGAGCGAAATAGAAAATTCTGATGCGCTAGTAAATATTTGTCACTAAATTCAACTACCCGTTCTTCAAATTAATGCCTAGGCATGAAAGGTTCATAATAAATGTATTTCAATTCACCCCCATGTATAATATCTCTTTGTAATTTTACTCGGAAGTTCCTACTATCCAGTGTAAAAATTATATGTGAGATTTGTGATTCAAATCTAGCCTAACAAATGTGCTGTGAAATTAGGTGTGTCGATTCCTAAAAAGCTTGAGCTGCTGAGCACTAGATTCTCGTTTGGAAAAGACAGGAGTTCAATGCCCTAATGTTCATTTAATAAATTTAAATGGTTGTCTTGCCATGTTTGCAGTTACAAATGTGAAAAGTTCCTAAGTATAAATATGTTCAAGATTTATGGACTGCAATTGTTTTGGGTTTTGTTAGTTTTAACATGAGTGACGGTAAATGTTCAACCTGCTATATTCAGGATTCACTGTTTTCCACTCTTTAGATAAATTTTATTGCCTCATCCTTATTGAACTTAGAGCTAAGTTCCTCGTTTCTTAACTTGATCTGTGGTGTCATGCGACTCCCAGGAACGATAGGACCAGACGTAGTCATCTTAGCGATGCGTAGCCGCTTGGGAGTGACTATAAATCGCCATTTAGCCTTTGACGTGTCAGTGGCTTATCATCTCTGAATGGCCAGCGGGGATCGGAATTGGCCCTTTTACGAGAGCGAACGGCAGGGAGGACTGGTTCTCATTACTATGACTAGTAACTAGTCTACATTGTTGTGAAGGGTCATGCATAGCATGCGTACTCTTCAACGCCGGGGTGGCCGGTCCTGTTGGGCCACATTCTGCTACCCACAAATTGACTGTCCTCACCTCAGGAACTTCACGAAGCTGTGCGTCTCACATACTCAAGAATAAGTTCTCTGCATTTTCGAATTCTAAGACCTGTGCTTCCTGAGAGGTATTGAGTGAATTGCTTCTTAGCTATTCTGTATCGGGTTACACGTACTCAATTTTCTGGTTTTGAGCCCTCTCGTTTATCTTAAGACCCTGATCATAATTGCCTTGATACTTTGACTGCAATTGGTTAACTAAAGTTCAATATCCCACTCAAAATTAAAGTCGTAGTAAGCAATTTTGAAAATGTCAAACATTAACTGGATTGTGCCTTTATTTAGCTTCAATTATTTGTAAAAATTCAATTTGTGACTACTGGTCGGTCAGAAGCATTATGAAAATCCCCTCCGTGGTCACCGATGGCTCTCGTTCCGGTTAAAGTGTTAAATCCTTGATACTGTATTCATTGGGAAATAAAACTGATCAAGAAAAGGCGATAAAATTTCCAGCACATGTAAATAAGTAGAATTGAGGAAGGATTGCTCATTATTCTCAACATTTGAAGAAATTGCTCGGTCAACGTTCTTCGATTAAAAATTTCAAATAATGACCATAAAATGAAAAAGAATTTAAATTGTACATTTCTTTATGTGAAAAATTTCAAAGAATATCCAACAGAGATGGTGAAGTCATACACCCGTGCGGAACCACTAATTTATGCATGAAATTAAATTACTTGACAAATAATAAAATGATTGATAAAATTAAAGAAAAAATGAAGTAAATTAAATAGTACACTAGACAAAAAATTGAACAGCATTTTAAAAGCATAAATATTTCTCTTTCTTGCCTCCAGTCATTCGTCCTGTCGTTAGAAAACGAGTTATCATCATCCGCTGCACAGAAAGGATAATGATGTTTGCTGAAAGTACTGATAGTTTTCTTTCTGTAATTGTTGCATTCCTTTCAGTGAAGATACTTTTTCAATTCCCCATTTAATTCCCTCGTTCATCATGTTCAACTCCTAACTTGATGAATCAAATATACTTTTTACTGCATGCTTATTGCTTACCGATTTTGACGGCAAACATCAAAACCGAAAATTTAGTTTCTCAGGCAGAAATGGTTCAATGAAACGGATTGATGTACACTTCCACCGAGTTCACCGAACTTTAACGTGCAGCAGTACAAAAAAGGAGTTAGCAAATAGCGTAAAATTTACGACGATGCTGCGTTAACGTCTAACTAACATGGTTCAGCCCTCCGACTACAGTGCTTACGCTCGCTCCATACGCTTCTGATTTGATGTGAGACGCCCCACTTGAAACGTTTCAAGTTCAGGTGGCATACAATTACGTGATGAAGTAACATTATGTTTCATCGATGAAAACTATTTGTTAGGTTTGATCACTATTATAAAGGAACAATTTCTATACAATTCTCAAACAGGAAAATAATTTTTTAGGGATTTCTCGGGATCTGGGAAGAGCTTTCAAGGCAAGAACCAGAGTATAGAATGCACGACATCCCAGGTCTCTGGGACAGAAATCCAAACTAGGATTTAGTTTTTTGTGGATGACCAACCGATTTTTATTCATACACATCAGCAATATGTAAGCATTAGGCTATCATGGTTTCAGCCTAGAGTAAATGATAAAAATACGGATCAAAATTGAGTTCTTAGCGCCACAACAAATTTCTACTTTCGTCTGTGAAAAATCGGAGCAGAGTCTTCCTTGTTTCTCTAAAGTTCAGAGCAGTCATTATGGTTTCGCGTAGCTCTTTTCGCCATCACTTGTAGTTCAGGTTGTACCGAATTGGTCACGCCTCTATTAGTTGAAGCCAGAAAAAAATGCACGCGCATTTCTGTAGTAGAGTGGTCATAATAGACGGGCACTGTAGTTTGGCGCCGCTCAGTGAAGTTCACTGACGAATTTGGAACAGAATTGTAGCGCGTAATCAGAGAACAAGAAAATCACTGTAAAAGCAGGCTTTCGTTTTGCTGTAGCAGAGTAGTCGTTAGAGGGAAATCATGTTCGAAACAAAAAATCCCAGGCTCTCATCAGATCAAGAGAAGTATTGAAGTATTCGGAATCATGGGAAAAAATAGGGACTAGAAAGGATAGGGTCGGAGTGCTGGTCAATGACTGGGGAACGTTATACGGTGTGACGGTTAATGAGCTGATTTACTTTTCTCTGATATCCAAGTATGCACGCCAACGTCTATGTATTATTGCCAATAATACTTGCCGGGGTTGTGGTGGATGTTCGTTGTTCCCGTAGGATCTCGAGACTAAGCGTAAAATAATCGTAGTGCGGCGTAGGTGCTGCCCCTTCTCTCACAACTGTACGGTTCACTTTATCGTGAAGCGTATCGTAGCTACTCTTGCCATTATATTTACTCACTCCATGGTGGGTTTGTTATAAGTTTTACTACGTCGGTGTTTATTATCTCGGTGATTTGCGATTGATTTAGTGGGAGGTATTGTTTACTGACATGTTGATACGAACCACGAGACAGACAAATGCCATATTTGTTGTATATGTTTGGAGAGACATGTGTGAATCAATATTGTATGAGTATATTGCGCTGGGTGAATGCTTCACTGCCCTATATTTGTGTGTAGTATTTATTTTATTCGCTTCCTACATTTAAAGTGGCGTGGAAACCGTTTCATTTTTGGTTAGCTATGTTTTCTCGTTAAATAGTTTGTGAGCATAATTTTCAATTTTCTTGAATCAGTATTTCAAATTTATTTCATAGCTATTAACTTTTTAGTGTCATTGAGTCGCATGTGTTTTTCATGATTTTTTCTTCATTTTCGAGATGAATTATTTCATCTCCGCTAGTATTTTTTCCGCGCTGGTCGTGCTTGAGGTGTGTCATGTGGGTTATCGCTCGGTCGTGTTTGGGACCTTGCGTGGGGATGCTTGTTTCTAGGCTGCGTGGGAGACCTTTGGGTGTACCTATTGGTCTGGACGCTTTTCTGACCTTGATGCTATCGTAAAATGGGCGTTAAAATTGTGGAATAAGTTGTGCTTTTTGAAATCATTCATTGTAATCACTCTTAGTGCGTTTTTCAAGAAACTTAGCTTATACATGGGATTAAAGCTCATAAACATACGATCTGTACGCGGAAAGTTTAATTCTTCAGTGTAGCGATTTTAAACGGCAGTGAAAGCTAACATAAATTAGCCTTCAGAAAATGAAGGTGTGTGTCGTCGTTGGCTGCCTGTTTGTTGGTTGAAACACAGGTTTTGATCTCATGGTTCAGGGAACCTTTAGAAAATCGGCGAAAAAGTTCGCATCATATGAGCTGAAGTGTTCTACGCCGTGGAGTGTCGTACTTCGTAAACGATATTAAATGCATTTCAGGGTGTTGTGGTCACACTCGTTGGTGTTTTCATTGTCATGTTGTCGCGTTGTGTCGCCAAGACTCCGGATATGCACCGACATTTTCAAGTCCCAAGCTTCTCGTATAATAAAGGCAAGGTATTTTTGATGATACGTAGGAATGAAGGTAGTTTTATCACAAAATATCGGTATACACTGAGCTATTTATTACATGGGCTAGCACCTATCTGTTTTGTGTGAGAGCGTTAAGGACTTGAACCAGAAATTTTTCATTTATTTCAAATGCATTAGTAACAAAAGAAGAAATACCTCAAATTCAAATTGTTATGTCAGAATAGAGAAGCACGAATGCACGAAAATTGAATAGAAGATTGGCGCTGTTAGATTGCGTAATGATTTGCACACATTTCATTTCACTTACTTGCACACATCGAGTATAAGCGAAATTTTTTACAACCCTGTCATTAACTTCGTCCAGTGGAATAGTGTTCTCTTAAATTCTATGATGGTTAGTGATTGTAGACTGATTTGAATTACAATTGTAAGTAGATTGAATTTAACAACAATACCGAGTAATACAGCGCAAATTGTAAACTATTTAATGAAACCAAAGTTTAATTACCGTCGATATAAATGAAATCAGTGTTATCGCAAAAAGAACGAACTTTAATTCCTACCCACAAAAAATTGTGGATTACGTGCTAAAAATCGAGGTTCACGATTTTAAACTTGAATGTTCACCGTGGTTTTCTACTAATGGTTACGAGTAACATCGAAAAAGAATCATAAATGTAGTTTATTACGTCAAAACAGTGAGGCATTAAAATTCAAGTGAAAATGAATGTTTTCAATTGAGCATTTGTACATAATTACATCATAGTGCTATAATTGTGCCGTAATGTACGATTATAAATCCCTCAGGTGATGCAACTTTTGTATCTGTGATAATTTTTGGCTCCCAATGGGAATATGTGAGATCCCGAGCTAAAGGTTAGGTAGACCTTCATTTTGGTGAAATAGAATAGGTTTTTTGTTCTGTTATGGTCCATCTTTTTTTTCGGTTCACTGCTGTCCATGTTTTCAGCACCTACTACAATACTTCCCTCTTACTGCTCTTCCAGTGCTACCAATACTGACACTGGCGGCACTGGGCTCCAATTGTTTGTGAGGTGTGCACAACACACGGGAGTCTCCTTTCGCACCAGCTGTAACCTGACCAAACCATCCAACTCATCTATAAGAGAACACTGTTTGAAGTAAGACCATATTTTTAGAAACACAATTTTAAAATTTTGGATTCAACATCAAATTTGTCGCATTTTAGAGTCGATATACATTTTAAAAAACCGTCCGTCATTAAATGAATGTGATACGGCGGTTAAACTTTCCATTGTTTGTTGATATTTTGTATAGTTTTTATCATGTCTTTTCAAAATCATTACCTTACATCCGGTTTATTCAGAAGATTTATAGTTACAATGTTTTAATACTTCGATTTATTGTATTTCAGAGCACTGAAAATGGATTTTAATAATCCGTAACGTTTGTTTTTTATCATGATATTCTTAGCCACGTTAGTTTTCCTTTTTATCCTAAAACTTTGATCTTGTTTCATGAACTTCTTTCTCATCTTTTCTTTGCACCTTGTGCATAGATTCCGCGTTCTTCCAACTCCATATTAAAGAGTGCCTTCCTCCTTTCTCTCATTGGAACGCCTTTGTTGCGGTTAGAGAGGCTTAAACTAACATCTAATCTAATCTCAGAAGAGCATTCATAAACAAAAAAACTTATAAAAAATTATTAACTTATAAATTTTAAAAGAAAGGCCATTAGGGCTTCATTGGGTTGGTTTTCCATGTCAACCCAGCACTAAAATTTAATTCATTTTACATACTCTAATGCATTTAGCTTCTTAGATTGTATACTATTTCAAGTATTATTTTTTGGCATTTAAAGTTTTGTAAGTTTTCGAAAAATCTTAATTATCTTCTAGCCTAAATGATCGCCCTACAGCTCTTTCAAGTCATGCACATTTTTATTCTTTACATCAAAACGTGGGATGCCTTGTTGAGGCGCATTGAAATTACCCCCATAAAGTAAGCAGGAGGCAAAATAAATGTCTGAACCTTCGGGCATTTATTTTTCAGGTGCACTGTGCACAAAACTGATTGTAGTGGGCTGCTGGTTAATTGATCACTAGAGAACAAAGCCAGGTTTGCTCACCTCCTCTATCAACAGGAGTAGGAGTGGCCAGACTGATATGTTTCTAAGACGCTCCATGCACAGCAATATAGTTATTTAGGTTAGTTTAATCGAGCATTCAATACGACTTGAGATTTGTTTCCTTATTGGTTTGATCTAAGCTCACATGAAAGTTATTTATAGACGCATCTGGTGACCGGCCCTGAAATGTACGTTGGGACTCGAGCTGATAATAATTCAATTTATGCGCTTTAAGCTCATCTATGACTATTTTAAACGAAAATCTAACTGTGGTATGCAAATTATAGATTAATCCAGAATTAAAAGTTGGGAACACATGGCATTATACTGTGAAAGTGGGACGTCCAACATGGAATGACTGGCCGGAGCAACTCAGAATATGTTGAATACTTTCAAGTTTGTGGAGAAAAGTTTCATGGGCTCTTTAGGTGCAGTTTTCTCGGCATATACGAGTATTGGTTGATAAAATAATGACACTTGTTATGCACATTACTAACTTGATGTCTATTTGTATTTTGGCCAGCTGCAGTTCAGTGTGAGAATGGTTCAGAAAATATTGTAGTTGAATAGTATTGAACTGAAAATTGAATCTTTCAGCTGATTTCAAGTCTCATTCATCACTCGACTTTTTTAGCGATGGTAGTGTTGAATATATTTCTCATAGTAATGATTCCTAGGGATTATACTGTTCATGAAGAATATCTGTTAAATAATATTCTCATACTGTTCGAACATTGATTTAACTGTTTCAGTAGTGAACACAGGCTCTTCTAGATAGAAGCATACAGCGGTGCCTCAATGGTAGCGAACACTCGTTCATTAGAAATACACAGGTTTTCGTTGATGAAATCGAGACC
Organism: Platorchestia sp. MABIK; assembly: GCA_014220935.1. Lineage (NCBI taxonomy): Eukaryota > Metazoa > Arthropoda > Malacostraca > Amphipoda > Talitridae > Platorchestia > Platorchestia sp. MABIK. The sequence goes on along the minus strand of JACJUY010001320.1, from coordinate 123,657 downwards.
ACAATCAAGTACCGTGATGGCTGAAGAGAAAGATAATATGTCGAAGCAGAATGCCGCAAAATAGCTCAGACTTGAACGGAAAGACTAACTTACCGTGTGCAACTACATTTTCCATCTGTCCTAGGTTGTGCCAGCATTATTCTGGTCTTACTCTGATTTGTTTTGGGCCTTTAAGAGATGTTTTGTTGCAGCACCTACATATTTTATTTATACCGTGAGATACTCTATTACTCTTTCAAGGCTTTGGAATTATTAGGTTTACACCTATTGTTAGTAACTCTTTCAATGTGACGTCTTCATTCTAATTTTCGTTTAATTTCAGTTAACTTTGTTTGGCAAAGTTTTGAAAGTTTTGTGCGAATAGCAATTTTTTGGCAATGCGGGAGTATCTTTTTTCACAACCTATGAGCACACTATCACAACCTTTTCTCCTATTTTATTCCTTTCGCTGGTGAATTGTTTTGAATTTCGGTCTACAGACTGAACATCGCACACGAACGTAACATTTCCCCAAACATCGACTATTAGGTCTATATGAAATATTCTATCTTGCACCATCAGAGATTAGTGCTACCTACGTTACCATGACGACGGGTGAACACTGCCCGTCAATAGTGATGACATTCGATCAAGTTCAGTGAAGCCCGTACTGTAAATCAAAAATTCTCGAAAGTGTGAACAGAGAAGAAAAAAAGTAAATATTGAAAACAATCCTGCAGCAAAATATTATTTCACTATTACTGGAAGCGCGGTTATAGTCATGGACGTATAACTACTAAAATAAACACACGACAATTATTATTATATTAACTAGTTGGGCGCGAAGGGTTAACTGAAATTCAATATTCAACTCAAACTTAGTCAATTGTAGTAAGCAATTCCTGAAATAGTAAACATCAACTGGATCGTGCCTTCATTTAGGTTTAATGAAGTATTTATGGAAGTTGTGTTTGTGACCACTGGTCGGTCAGTAGCATTCTGAAAATTCCCTCCCTGTAAATCGGCGGCTCACGTCACGACCAACGTGTTAAGGAAAGGAATTTTGTTTTTAAACCGAGTTTAAGCCGTAGTTGACTCAAAGAAGTGGCTAATTTATTCATGTGGAGGTAGCTGGTCGTGCAGGGGCTGCAGTGAGCAGAATTAAGAAACAACTCCAGCACGCTCGTATAGTCGCAGCTCTGACTCTGGAGCTGTCGTGCGGCAGGCTATGACGTGGTTGCTATTTTTACCAAATAACCTCATTGACGTGAGGCTGAAAACACTAGGTAAGGATAGGAACTTTTTGAGATAATGTGTAACAATTACGGCTCTCAGTTTTGGTTATTCTGCTAATCTTTTGCTAACTTGCATCGCAATATGGTTACCTCAGCTATACCTAGGTCTTTTGGACTTGTGTCTTTGGTGCTTACATAATTTCTTTCAGTGCTTACACTTTCTTCGCTAGTTCTTTTTTGTCTTTTCTTCCTTTTCATTCATAACTTGCTGTTTCAATGCGCAGGGTTTCCAGGGAAGGAACACACTTTGCGCATTGGTTCCCCTTTTCCTACAATGCGCCACATATGTTCCCTTCTCTTGTCTCTCGTGAGATCACATTTTGTGTGGCTAGCGAACTTGAAACTGACCAATGATTACTACTACTACTATTAGCTAACTACGCTGCAATTCACGCTTTAATCAATTTGAAGGGTACTGCAAAAAAGTATTTCAACAATGTGGTCATTATTATACAAGGTGTTTCAGAAAAAGAGGTACAAAATTTCACACCAAATAGAAAATGGCCAAATAAACACTTTTTCTTGTATAAAATTTTCCGAAAAAAATTCGAGTTTATGAGATATAGGCTGTTTATTGATTTGAAGGATGAAATTTGATTACACAATTACTCGCAATATTTATTTTGAATTTACGTTACAAACACTTTTATCCTATGAGACATGACTCCACTCGATTTCTTTTTTTGGGGACACATGAAGAGCCTTGTTGTCTTTGTGAATTGCTGGCGAGACTTTTGAAATGCCAGACGTGTTTCCTAATATCCGGTAGTAGTTAAGATTTGAAAAGTGCATTGATGTAGATGGAACACATTTTGAACAATTCTTATTAAGAAAATTCAAAATAAATATTGCGAGTAATTGCCATTAAATTTCATCCTTTAAACAATAAACAGCTAATATCTCCAAAACCCAAATTTTTTCGGAAAATTTCATAGAAGAGAAAGCGTTTATTTTTCCCTTTTCTACTTGGTGTGCAATTTTTAACTCTTGTTCTAAAACACCCTGTAAATGATGAACGGAACAGTTCCATGAAGATAGTAATCCAAACACTTTATAAATGTGTAAAAGCTGTACTAGCGGTAATACTAGTAAAACTACATTAAAAACACAGCATTTTCTTCATTAAAAACACAGCGATGTTACTAATAAATAACTATTCAATCAAATATACTTAGAAGAGTAATGCGATCAACCTACTTCTCTAAAGAAATGAGTTTCCACGATTCCACTAAAGGTTTCTTTTTCAGTCGTTGACGATAGTGCTTTACCTAAAACTAAACGATCACACGTCGACTCTGTGCCTCATTCATAGAAAGTTTTTTCATAGACCCAATATATGATTTCAGATAAAATTAACCTTCAAAAATAGAGAAAATATAATCTACAAGTTGTTATTCATGATCTTTATGGAAATTCTGTTGAATTTCAAAATCGGAAAATTTCTATGAAAATGAAACGTTTTACCCGAAAATAAGTGTTGTGGAGCAGGTTAAAAATTGAACTTTTTGGCGACACCAGCTGTGCTTCGCCAGCTTCACAAATGCACTGATCGACGGAGAATTGCTAAACTGAGCGACCGATATTTATTAGTTAGGTTGTGAAGTATATTTGATAAATTTAAAAAAGTGATTGAAAAATTTCAAGAAAAACTTTAAATAATAAGGCTTCATATACCGATTGAAGCATTGAAGATACTCTTTTTAATCATTTTCCTCTCTAATGCTTATTAATGGCCGATCGATGATAAATCACGTGAAAAAATTAGATGCTTGCAAGCATTCTCCTTTCTTGAGCACTCTGGTACTCCTCGCCTCCAAGTCTGAGCACCAAGTTGCATAACTTGGTTAATCACATTTATTTACTCGTAAACTTGACGCTCACGTTAAAACTTTTCCGTCGAAACTCCCCTCGACATGGTTTTATTGTTTTATTTGTGTCATGAGTAGTATATTTCTACCGTTATTTCAATAACATCCCATGTAACAGCAATGTGTGGCGTATAATGAGTGGGTTAATAAATAACGCTAATAGAAATCCTCCGTATCTTTGTGATGCTCGTTCCATGTGTTCTGTTTTTCATCCCGAAGCTCCCACACAGAATTCAGGGGAAAATGTGTGAGGGCCCGAGCTGAGAGTTAGTTAGGTAGGCCTTCTTTTTGTTGACATGAATGTTTTTTTGTTATGTTAAGTACCACCTTTTTTTCAGTCCGTACTGCTGTCCTGTTTTTCAGCACCTACTACTTTCTTCTTAAAATTTTCTCTTGTTTCATAAACTTCTTTCTCGACTTACTGTTTCTATGCCACTTCTGCCTAGATTCCGCATTCCCTTATCTCCATACTTAATGGTGCCTTCTTCCTTCCTCTCTTCGATACACTCGTTTTTGTAGCGGTTAGGGAGGCTTAAACCAACAAATAATCTAATCAAATTTTACAGAATTCAAATTGATTAGATTTCCGTCAAACGCATCATTTGAGGTATATGAGAAGTAAAAATATACACTATACATTTTCGTACGTATGAGAACTCATAGATTTTTTTAAGAGTAGGCTCACTCTGGTACGTATAACTACGTTCGTGTCAGCGCATCTCTCCGCAGGATATTTTGGCCTCGGCCGACCTTCATGAGCAGGTCTATGAGTCGCTTCTGCGCAGCACCATGTCCAGCGCACCGTTTTCATTGGCTTTCGTATTTTTTTTAAGTTCATCCGTTCTTTTCTGTGAAATTCGGCGGCTAAAATTTGCGAGATTTTTCGGATAATGACCGACGATAACGCTGTTTACTGGCGGTTTTTGGCTTATTTTATGATCGAATACGTAAAATTAATTAAAAAGCGGCCCTTCTCAACTAAAATTGAGATAATTAAAAGAGAAACCTGTGGAATTTTCCACATAATCGGCTGAGAAGTAGGCTTTGAATTTGAGAAAATTATCGTAATATGTGTGGAAATCACTGACTGGGAAAAATTCACTAAGTTCAAAAATCATTGGAGCCCTTCTACTCTAACACACTCGTCCAACCGCAAACTTCCAATCTGTGAACCCCATATTTATATTGGACATTCTCTCCTCGTCATCGTAGTTTCCTTAGGTTTTTAGATTCTACTCATAGCGATACTTCCATGCACACTCAGACAACAGTGCACTGCAGGCTTTTTGTTTTCAAGTCCTGCACTTACGCTCATCTCCTATCCCTACGTAAATAGCAAATACGCAAGTAGGTCACAAATCAACTAGTGTGCCTCCTAAAATCATAAAAAACATTTTCACTAACCTCTCTAATAGCATTTCTCAGTTTAGTTTCTGTCAGTGCAGAATAATCATGTAGCATTGTTGCATGCGTATTTTTCGTTCTCTCTGGTTCAATTTAAAGTAAACTCTGCTAGCTATCACTACTGCCTCCCTATCAATATTTCGTCAGTTTTCAACCTGCTTTCTTAATTTTTTGACAACATTTGAGTTCTTCCCTGGAGACTCTTCACTACTAACATTCCACGTAATTTTTTTTTGTCTCATTTTTTTCTGGCATGATCTTGTACTCTTTAAATACTTGTGGAAGTTACCTTACCTCTGGGTGTAATTTGTTATCATTGAATTGCATTGTAGTTATCATTGGATTTGGTAGCTACTAAAAACATCCTATTAAAAATGTTTATTCAAACTGCACAAAATTTAACCTTATTCTACTTTCGCGATTCATTTCAGTTATTCTTTCCTTTTTTTATAGCCTCGAACTGCGCCCCTCACCAACACTTTTGTGCACAGCTATTCTGTTCACGTCCTTTTGGTGTCTGACATCACGTCAAACTCGCACAATTTTCTTCGCTTCATTCAACTCCTCAACATTCATTTCTGTTGTCATCAATTTGTCTTTTAACTGATTTTATTTCCAGATTTTGGGGATATTTAATAAAACGAATTGATTCTCCCCTCAGGGGGGATACAATCATTGTATCTATGGGAATTAGCGCTCCCAGGGGGACAATGTGAGGGCCCGAGCTAAAGGTTAGGTAGGCTTTCTTTTTGTTAAAATAACATAGGTTTTTGTTTTGTTATGGACCAACTTTTTTTCGGTTCACTGCTGTCCTGTTTTTTCACCACCTACTGCTTTCTTCTTCAACTTTGATCTTGTTTCATAAACTTCTTTCTCATTTTACTGTTTCTGTGCCCTTTCTGCATGGATTCCACGCTCCCTTAACTCCATATTAAATGGTGCCTTCTTCCTTCCTCTCTTTGGATCTCATTTGTTGAGGATAGGGAGGCTTAAACTAACTTATAATCTAATCGAATTGATTCAAATCGTAGTGACCCACAGTATGGTCTGAAAAATCTTGTGAAGAAATCTTGAACGGCATACTGTAACATTTCTTACCCGTTCATGATAGAAGTTGTTCTATAAACGGTTAGAGTCACACAAGGACATAAGCCAATTGTCTACTCTTAGTCATCAGAGGAACGCTTTGTAAACCTTCTTACCCCTTAGGGAGATACAACTATTGTATCTATGGGAATTAGCGTTCCCAGGGGAAACTGTGAAGTCCTCCGCTAAGAGTTAGATAGGCCTTGTGTTTTTAATAAAAAAGTTTTTGGTACGCATCACCTTTTTTCGACGCACTGCTATTCTGTTTTTCAGCACTTCTAACTTTCTTCTTCAACATTTATCATGTTTCATTACCTTCCTTCTTTACTTACTGTTTCTATGCGCAACAGATCTTGTGTGAGAACACATTACGTGCACACATTCCGTGTTTTCTCAACTCCACACTTAATGGTGCCTTCATCCTTCCTCTCTTAGATATGCCTTTGTTGAGGCTATTCATGAAAGCTAAAACCAGCTTTTTCAATTTAATCTGCAAACCTTCTTATTAGACCAATCATCCAGAGTTGACTGTTCTTGGTCTCGATAGGCCTCATTGCATGCAAGGGCTTAATCTTATTAAAAGAAGTAATTTTATTTTTCTCCACTTAGAAGCACACTTACTGGGATCTGCCGTTCTTTCATTATTTTGTAAAGAGGATCAAAAGAGCGAATATCAGAAAACCTTCTACTCCAGCTTACATTCATGAACCATGTTTCTCTCATTCGGAATTTCATTTTGTCATTTTGCGGGTGAGCTCGCTTTGTCTCGCTCATCTTAACCCTGCTGGATCTTCAAAGCGAAGTCGACAGATTCCACCCTATACCATGTTATAAAGTGGTTGAGCTATTCTATTCGTTCCCCAGTATCTCGCTGTACTATGGTTGTTCGCAGTTCCATTTTTTTCAATACGATTCAATTGCTACTTTTGAGTTTCACACTTGTAATAATGTCCGTATTATATGTTGTACAATGTTTCCTCTGGCCCTTCAGGACAGGTGACTTCAGACCATTTCCTGAGAACAATTGAACGTTTCCGGACAATCAACACTAAGCCAGCGCGAAAACCGGCATGCAAGGACGTGATCTAGACATGCTTCAGAAGTGCCATGTATGTGGGCGAAGCACTGTAACAGACTCAAGTGAGATGGGAAAGTAATTTGAAATCGTTATGTAGGTGCTCTTCCAACGTTGCTGCTAGCTATATAGAGTCAAAACCTCCTTCCACCAAGTGCGCACTTCGGTTATTATGTGTACTGCATTAGAGACTCGCCTCTTCTGTAAGGTATTGTTGCTATCGCGACATTTCGCCCTTAAATTTAGTATCTCGTTAAAGTGTTTGGTCTCATTCCCTCCTACTTGTATGAAAGTTCTCGGAAAGAGAGGAGTTGGGACTGAGTCTTGTTTGCACACCACTTCGTGGCTCAGGACCTTTACAAATAAACCACGGCACTAGTTTATTGAGCTACATTTCGATCTTTCGAGTTCTTCTTTTTCAGCTCCGCTTTCTAGCGATGACTCGCCGCTTGCCTTGCCCGGAGATCCTTGCCAATACGGTTAGAGAAAATGGAAATTCCGGAGTGATTTGGTTTCAATTTCTATAGGTCGTCGGAGGTCATCTGATTGAAGAGATATAAAGTATATACTCTTCTCAGAATGGAACTTCGATTAACTCGAATCGTTCAACGCTCCACATTGATCAGCATTGTCAGATACATGCCTGCACTTTTGCCGTATCTTGGAAACCTCACACTGAAATTAGTAACTGAGCCAAAATAATTTCATTTATGTTTTTAAAAATTAAAAATGTACTCTAGTTAGAAGAACTCATTCAAAAGCAGATATCTTTTGACATTGAATTTTAAACATTCAAAATGTTTATATTGTTTGTTTTAGCAAATATAGTGGTAAATAAACATAATTGAATAAAAGAACAAAATATTCCTAGCTTTGAAGTGTTTTCTTCATTTTAATTCTATTCAAAATCCAGTAATATTGTTTAAACTTCTCAAGCATCATGGGAAGGGATTCAAGCATAAACGACTTCTGGACGACATGCAGATAGTATATATCTTGAGAAATACTGCACGAACGTACAAAATTAGCAAGGTTAACTTTTGATTCCACGAAGCATGCACAATATATTTAAACAGTTTTACTTTTTCTATAAAGTTAAATTTCCTATACAGTTTTTCTCTCAAAATGGTTTCCGATATACTCTCGTGTGTAACATTCTGAAAAAGACAGTTAATAGCTTATATGAAAGCTTCCCTCTCTAGTGTTTCTCTTCCATTTAATTCATTTCTTATCCATTTTATCATGTTATGTAGATTCATCCAGCCCATAAAAGTCTTGAATTTGATGAGCACGGTTTTTGAGTTTATCCGACATAAGTTGCGAACTTTGGTAATTTTTTTTCGAGCTTGCCTCGTGACAGCACAAGGCGTTCAGACTTGTGTCAAACAAATTGTAAGCAAATGTTCACTTTGCTTAAATCGCAGATTCACAACAAATTTCAAAGCGAAGGAATTGGTCATTTGTTTTAAAAAATCGAAAAGTTTCGGAGACCAGCTCCATCGTCATGCAGTTCTGCAAAATACAAAGTATAATCAATCCAACACGAGCATAAAAACACGATCAATAATGAATTCGAGTTTAATTTTTTTTTTTTTAATGATCAATTTTATTAGTATTTTCTTCACTTTTAAATTTTTAGTAAACATTGTAAGGTTGTGTGCAGAGACCGTCAGCAAAATATAACTTTTCCTTTCTCTCATACAAACGCGTTTTATGATCATACGATCCATATTTATATTATTTTAAATACCTAATATACCAAATTAGAAAGCCGACATTGTTCGTATAGCTCTCCTTCAATTGTAATTGAAGCTTAGAGGGTCCATGCTCTCTACATGATCTTCGTTTTGACTCCCATTGTTATTAAAAGTGAGAGACTTAAGTATTTGCACGCGAGAGATTTTATGTTGTTTGCATTTTTAGCAGGCCTACTTACACGATATTGCGACAGATTATAGTTTTTAGATGTTTCACAGGAACATCAAAAGTGATAGACCTGGAAGAACTCCCTCGTGAACAAGAAAACATTTTGAAAATTTCTACAAATTTGCTAAAGAAGATTTATTAAGACGAATGAAGAATACCTCTGGAAATCTAAATTGAATGATTTGAATGTAATGCCTCTCGACCAGTTCAAATAGCTGAAGGGACAGCCAATGAATCTAAAAATACGATATCAACTGAGAAGTATGGAATCCCGTAAAATTTACACTCCTGAGTCGGACTATCATTAAGAATTTAAAGACGAAGAAAACAGCACGGAGAGGTATCATATTTAATAGAATTTATGAAACTAAATTTAAAATATCTGAATTAGTCAATTTTAAACGACCGGGAGACCTTTAGCTCAACCTCCTCATTCATCAATCCGCCTTCATACCGAACAGTGTAGCAGCCCTATTTCCGAGGACAATTTTTCTATTTTATGCTGTGCGCCTAATGAGTTAGATTTGCGCATTTTAGAATCTCTTCACATTGCAAAAGAGAAGCCGCTTTTAAAAAATGCAAATAGTTCATATCCTTTAGAAATTTTTGTGTAGATAATTAATTTTTTTTTTTTACTTTTTTCCCTATTGATCGCTTTTGACTTGAACTTGCCAATTTTGGTTTTTTTTTTCAGACTTACTGAAGATGGAGCTGGTCTCCGAAACGTTTAAAATTGACTAATTCAGATGTTTTAAATTTAGTTTCATAAATTCTATTAAATATGATACCTCTCCGTGCTGTTTTCTTCGTCTTTAAATTCTTAATTTCTTATAGAAGTATGGAAGTGTGAGCAATAATGGCTTGAAGTCTTCCACTCGCATGGCACTGGCGCACGCATCAGTAAAGGGAAGATGGAGTGTGGTGCAGCGAATCGTCACATTTGGAAGGAGTTTCTCATCCCGAATGCCAAGCGTTTATTAAAAAATCGATAGCGACCTTCAACATGCTGTAAATTTAGCCTCCAAATGCTCAAATAAACGCAAAATCAATGCTCTCCAGTAACTAGGCCAATCGTCGTGCCTCAACCAGATTGAAAAGATTTAAAGACACTGGAGAATAAAATCAACCAAAGAATTTCTAAGAATCTTACTAAATTGAAAAAAGCACTAAACAATGAGAGAATGTATCACCGCGAATGTACGAACACCTAATTTCACCACGCGGAAACCGTCTCCAAGCAAATACATATAGAGTGTAAAGACTTCACAACTTAATATTAAATAGAAAATAATTTAATGAAATTGTTTTGTCAATTTCAATGGATGTTTTAGTTGAAAATGAATCCATATACTTTTAAAACATAGTATTTTATATTCCATCGTTAGTTTAACCTCTAAGCAGAAAAATTTCAGACACCTCAGAGGAGTACAACTACTGCATCTACGGAAATTTGCACTCCCTGGGAGAAGGTGTGAGGTCCTGAGCTGAAGGTTAGGTATGTCTATCATTTAAAGAGAATTACTTTGTCTTAAACTATCATATGTTTTCTGTTCACTGTTATTTTTCTGTACGTATTACTTTCTTTACATTTTTCGGGTGTCTCAAACTTCTTTTAATATTGTTCCTCCTATGACTCAGCTTGTGCTCAGGTTCCCTGGTATGCCTTTAATTCCATAGTAAATAGCGTTTTCCTTACTCCTTTCTAGGAAACCCCTGTTTTTAGTTCAAGAGGCTTAAACTAACTCGCTATATTTCTAATCTATTGCGTCACAGTTTCGTGTTTAAATGAATGTAAATCAGTTTAAATAAATGTAACATCTCTTGGGTGCAAATACTTTTGCTCCCACGCTGTAGGACCTGTTATCGACTCAGGTCTACAATTTCGACATATAACAACGAAAAGAACAAATTTCTTCTCTACGACGACCCGTACATCAGCTAAATTGTGAAAATTTCACAAGAGTTGAGCACCCAATCCACGAAGGCACGGTTGCAGGGCACATCGAGCAAACAGCAGAAAAAACTGTCCAAGAGATCACTCAATTTTTTAATTGTTTTCGAAAAAGCATTTTCTGAACGAAATTGAAAAATAATTCTGAAATTCAGTAACAGGTTCCGCTATTTTAGTGTTTGTGGTTGATATGTCCGAGTATCAATCGGAAATCAAACGAGTTCTGAAGCGGTTTTAGCTATTCACCTCTGAAAGGAACCTCTCAACGTCACCTATTCAATCACTAATTCAATCCGCATCATCATTTCTTGAAATAAAATAATGGAACTATTTTCTAATTATTATTCTCATCGTTTATGTTACATATAGATAAAGGTCACCCGGTTATATACTTGCACACATAACAGGAATTCACAATTCTGTGAGGAAAAATAGCGTAGCACCCTATGAGTTTCGAGTGAACCGCCATAAAAACGAATAAGTTCCTTTCAGAGTCGCCATTTTTTGAGATAATAAATTAACCATCAAATAAACCCTGTTTTTCATGTAGGACCCAAAAAATTAACAGACTTAAATGAGGGATACTTATACACGCAACAAAAACTTGTTCGTATTTAACAATATCGTTACCTCGGGAATATTGGCTAACTTTTTTCACTCGTCAGTTTTGGAAACATAAACTTTATAAGTTTCCGAACTTGTGAAGGTTGGTACGCTCTTCAGTACCTTGAGTCACTGTGAAATTAGACCTCGAAGGAACCCCAGAAGTTTTATCAAAACCAACCTTCAATCTTTGAAAAATTCAAAGCACCAAGTTTAGTTCGTGTGCACAAATTCGGCATCATCCAAGTTCACATTCGTGACATCTAATAGCTGAAATCGAAAATAGAGAAGTTTAATAGAGACCATGTAGGAGAAATTTAAACGGCGAATATCGCATGATCACTATTTCCGCACGAAATTTCTTCGTAGAGTAGCGTGCTGCAGATATTGATTGTAGTCACTTTTGAAAATTTAAGAATTCAGCCGAAAATTTCTGTTATCACCAACAAATTTTTTTTTAACTGTTTTAGACATGCTTGGAATCAAAAACTGCTTGTATTACAAGTTGATTCTTGACATTTTTTCAACTTTCAAGAAGTATTTTACTGCAAAACTGAGCCAGTGAGACTATCGGAGTGCCTCATTTGTTGAGCCACCAGTTTTTTGCAGGCAATGTTGCGTGTTTGAGTACTCATTTATCGAAAGATTATAATTGAACGCTGCGCAATCACAGCTGTAGACTTTCCATAGCTCTATATCTGATTTCATTGGAAACGTTACCTCTGGATGCTGAAATCGTTAAATTTGTAGTCAAAATGGCAGTATGTCATTTTCATCAAATAAGTATTGTCATTAAAAATTGTGAAGTTGGTGGTTTATGCGGAATTTACCTCAGGTTTGGTACCGATGTTGGCTAAAGCAAGGGGAAAAAGGAACGTCGTCGCCTCATGAAGCGAACACAAAGGCATACGGACACAATGCTATAATAATATGAGATGAAGTATTAAAGACATTTTATCTATGAGCAACAAGAAGCCGGAGCTATATATGGGATGCTGCTGTTACAGCGTGGATCATTCACTGATTGTTTATTAATGTCATCAGTTGAACGTTTATGGCTACTAGCCGTAGTTTAGGACCAGCGAGTTTGTTAGGACCATGCCTTAATTTGGCAATTTCTTCATGGCGCAGGCTGTCTAATAGGTCGTAAACTAGCTAGTAGACTGCTGCAGCTCCACAGTTGCATAATTATAGCTGCAGCACCACAACTTTAGAGTCAGTGTTGCCAAAATACAGTCGTATCATAACAGCTAAATCATTACACCTGCTGCATAACAGTTGTAGTATTACATCTGTAGCATTGCAGCTGTAGCATCGCAGCTATAGCTTCTACGCTGTAGCTTCAAAGTTGTAGCTTCAAAGCTGTAGATGCATCAAAGCTGTACCATCACAGATGTTACATCGCGTCTGCAGCATCACAACTAAAGCATCACAGATTTCACAGCTGCAGCACCACAGCTGTAGTACTGCAGTTGTGGAGCCTTGGACAGGTGTAGCTCGATAGCTAAGGCACCAGAGCTACAGCATCACAGCGGTAGCAATGGAGCTGTAGTACTGCAGCTGTGGAGCCTTGGACAGTTGTAGCTCGATAGCTGCAGCACCAGAGCTACAGCATCACAGCTGCAGCACTATACAGCTGTAGCATTACGGCTGCAACTACACAGCTGCAGCACTACAGCTGTAGCATAACGGTTGCAACTACACAGCTGCTGCGTGTCCTACAAAGCGTCACAGAACGCCCCAGTGCTACGCCAGCGTATGCGCACACACTCTTCATATACGGTGTACATTCTCTTTCGTGTACGCAGAAACATTTCCACATGCACGTACACGCGTGTACACACGCCCTGAGTACATTCACATACCCATTAGATTTGTGTCTCAGCGAGGCGCCTTGTAGAGACCAGCTACTTTTAGAGGGCTGGCTAGCAGGAGCCCATGCCGACTGCGTATTGGCATTGTATCACCTTTGATTCACTCCTACTCTATTTTGCACTCACCTTTTCATACTAAAGTCACCATGATGCTGCATAGAGCTTCATTTGCTTGTCAGGTATAAAATTTTACTTTGTGACGTGGATATTATCTTAGTTTGTTAAATCTTATACCCTTACATAACACACACACTTACAAGTGTTCACCTGAGAATTTTATCTTTTCTAGTGAAGAATGTTTTATTTTTCCGCCGCCTCATTTCCCTAGGTGTTACCACGCTGAATGGAATGGAATTGGGCATTGAGAACGAGTCCTAACTGCTACGGATTCAACTGAACTTCAATAAATGCAATCAAAGGATTTTTCTTTGAAATTTAGTCTGATACACATCATCTTGTTCATTGGTTTTTCATCTGCCTTATAACTAACATCAGGACTATTGACGGTCACATCCGGTCAAGCCAGCACCCTTGTTAAAGTGGTGATTCCCTTGGAGAATCACAGGACTGGCATTGCCGATTCGAACCCGCAATCCTCAAACTAAAGTCAATTTTAGTATTCAATATTGAAAATAACAAATAATAAAATGGATTTTGCTTTCATTTGATTCAGATTAAGTATTCATGAAATTTGAGTTTATGACCACCGGTAGGTCTACCGCATTGCAAAAAATCCCCTCGGTTACTATCAGTGAGTCACACCGCCGTCAACTTTTTAATCTATGGTTTCGCTCAGGTTACCCGAATCTTGTACTCAAAGCTGGTTGCAGGTTTCTTTTCCGCACACCCAACATTCCACCATACGAGCTATCTGGGGTCATTAATGCCTGACGTCAAATACGATTATCCTGAGGTTTTTGTGGTTAAAGTAAGGTGTCGATTACACAATTGATATGTTTAAACGTAACATCGTGGGGTATTCTTAAGCATTCCTGACAGTTACAACTGTATTTTGCCCATCGTGTCACACCGACTTAGTTACTTCGGCATCTCAGTTATCTCATTTTGTTGCTATTGTGGTTAGTCTGCTGGTTTAATCCTTTTTTTTTCATTTAGATTTTATACATCTTGGTAAGCGTTTACGTTAGCGTCATAAATAGCATCGGATTGTTATGATTCATACATGGTGAAAAATTTTAAAAATTTTCATTGGAACGTAGTTTCTCATGAATCTTTTATTTATCGAAGTACCCTGTTACAGTGCAAATAAGCACTGTAAACAAAGTGTTGATATGAGTTTTCTCCCCTTGAAACATTCTGTAAACACAATAACCATCTAAATTTTGAATTTGTTTACATAGGAAATTTCAAACTAGCCTGGAATATACAGTGGGAGGCAAAATAATGCAACACGTTGATTAAATCGCCAGTTTTACATTTCTAAGCCACGTACAAATACGAAATTTGGGCTATATATAAACAATTGTTATAAAAGGTTGATAATATATTTAAAAAACACAAATATTAAATTAAAAAAATGTATAGGAACATCTACAATGAATACGTGAACAAAAGTTTAGAACACATTTCAAGATATTCATACATTAATACTTCATTGCATAGCTGTTATTATTAATTATGGATTCGGGACCTTTAGAGTAATTCACTACCAGCCTTTTACAAGTTTCGGGTGTAATCTTATTTCATTTTTCAATGCAAATTTCTTTGAGTCCAGTGATGCTATTGGGACCTTTTTTCTGAATCTTCAATTTCAATTCCCTCCACAAGTTTTCGATCGGATTCATGTCCGGGGATTGACTTGGCCATTCTAAAATGTTTATCTTCATCCTCGACTAATCCTTGGTCTCGATTGCAGTATGCTTTGGATCGTTGTCTTGTTGGAAGATCCATATACGTTTCAATTTTAACAAACGAGCTGAAGGTAGGAGTTGCTCCTCCAATATTTCACGTTTTTTCCTGCCATTCATGGTTCCTTCAATGATGTGATTTTTACCATCCCCTGATGAGCTGAAACATCCCCACACCATGATTGAGCCACCTCCAGACTTAACAGTGGGGATGGTGCACTTTGGTTTATACTCTTCATTTTGTTGTCTCCAAACATGGTTTGTGCTGTTTCTCCCAAATAGTTCGATTTTGTTTTCACTTACCACAGTACTGAGTTCCAAAACTTGTTCAAATGTTCGTTGGCATATTTCAGTCTGGCCCTGACATGACGTTTCTGGAGAAGAGATGTCCTACGAGGTGGGGAGCAAAGACTTTCACTGCGTAGTGCTCTGCTGATCGTGTGTTTTACTGGCTTTGATTCCAGATGCCTTGAGATTATCATTCAATTCTTCGCCAGTAGTTCAATTCTTCGCCAGTAGGCCTCTCCACTAATTTCAGACTAATTTTCAAACAGCACGGTCGTTAATCTTCCATGGACGACCAGTTTGAGGCTTGCTGAGAGTCGTATTCCGGCATTTCCACTCACGTATTAGGGTTCCAACCGAGGCTAAAGAAGCACGCAGTTGTGCACATATCTACCGATATCACAAACTTTCATTATGGAGATCCACAATACGTTCATGAATGTGTTTGGCTGATGTTAATCTTACCCAGGCTAACGGCCTTTCCGAACGAGAGCTGCTGTACCAGTGACACGTTATTGGATTGGAAACGAATGCTGACGAAAGTTCGGTTGCCAAATAGTGGAACGTATTTGAACATTCTTGAATAATCCTGCATTAATTTTAATATATAATACCGAGAAAAGAGTCGGGTATTGTAAACTTTGTTCACGTATTTACTAAACATGTTCCTATGTATTTTTTCTATTAAATATTTGTGGGTTTTAGAAATATCATTCATTTTTAATACTACTCTTTATATATTGTTCAATTTTCGCAATTGTACGTACTTTAGAAATGTGGAATCTGGCGATTTAATCAACGTGTAGTATTATTAACCACTCCACTGTATCTACCTGCACACAAATATCCGCTCAATATGCTAGTTCAAATAACCATTCCACAACTTAGCTGAGGTATCTTCAATGCCGATTTGATGTATCACTCCTTTGACTGAGTCGGATGCCATCTGTAGACTGAGCATATTGTGTCGCTATCGCTCTCTAGTCGCTCAATGAGCCGACTTCCTGAGCTCTGGCGTTGATTTATAATCTCAAGCGCGCCGCTGTAGTTTATGGAAACTGAAATTCGTTTGCTGCTGCAGTTCGTCACCATTATATCTCTCATCAGTGAACTACACCTAAACTGACAGGCCTTTGAAGTCTTCTACTGTCTGATAAATCATCTACATTGTTAAAAGTTTAACCATGATATCTTAAAACAGACTCTGTGCTATGGAGTCTCCGTGGTCTTTAAACTGATCGTTGTGCCGCGCATCAAAGAGATGACTCACTGTGGATTACTATCTCATATCTGCTGCTTGAGCGTTGTTGAGACGTTGAGGTACATTCCCCTCTAGCTAAAGCTAGCTCAAACTCCGTGTTTAGGCAGCAACTAATTATTTGTATAGCTGCTTATTTGAGTTTTAACGAGCGTTTAATAATGAACGTTTCAAAATGAGCAGAAAAGGTGTATTTTTACATGGAGTTAATTTCTTTTTCCATGTGGAAAAAGAAACGCAGAAAGATAAACAACAAAATTTAATTACTGAAAACAGTAGAGTATGAAAGACTTAAACTAACGTTTTTCAAAATGTTATTAAAAAACATTTTTATTATTCAAGCAACTAAATATTTTTTTACCGTAGCAATCGCCATCGACATTTCTTGCATTTTTTGTGACTTCATAGCCCATATTAACTCGTATCATCGATTTTATTTTTACCTCGGAAAGGAATTCTATTTTCCAATTTGAAAGTTATTCACCACAAGCAAATACATTATTACAAGGATGAACTCAAGATCTAACGTTGAACCATACTTCCAAATAAGCTGTGATGCTTCAACGACAACCTATCCGTAAAGTGGCAGCTTCTGAATCAAAACATGAATAATTATTTTGTGTACATGTGTTTCTAATTTAGAATTAAGCATATGCTATTGTCAAACTGTGAGAAAAAACTGGTTCACCACAATTCAACACATTTATCTGTATTTTTACGCTTTACTCAACTAAATCTATTCGCACACATTCGCTCGAGAGATAGAAAAATGAAGGCCTAACTACTTGTATGTTCCCTTTGCATGGGAAAACTTTCCCGAGGCTTCATGAGTGTATCGGCGACTGAGCATATTTTGATTTCTGCTCTTTTTACACAATCAGATTAGTATATAGAAATATTTACTCAAATAGTGCTGCCTCTGTAGTTAGAATTTTTTCTCTTCCATCATTCATGATGAGGATAACAGTTTGGAAACAATCTTTTGCTAGATTTTTCTTTTTCGCTTCGTTTTTTATTTCTTTATTTATTGTATCTTTGTCGACTAATTTAAGGTCAAAATGATTCACGCCTGCTTTTCAACGTTGATTAGGTGGGGCTTTGCATATTTCGTCAGGGATAGAATTTCAGAACTTGAGGCACGCAAAAAGAAAACTATTTTAAAATTGGGTTCTTAAGTAATGCGGTATAATGAGTTTTTCTATTTCTCGTCAAGCAATCATTGCAGTCGCTTTCGAGCAAAAATTTACTGTCGCAAATCTCAATCGTCGTTGATTTTGATTTTGTAGAAATACTTTCAAGAAGAAATGCAAGAGATTACCGCTGGAGTCGCACGGCTTCGTTCAAGTTTATTTATAATACGGTCTCTCCCCCCTCAAGGAGATCCATATATAACTATCGTATCTATGAGAATTAGCGCACCCAGGAAGAAGATGAGAGGTCCCTAGCTGAGAATTAGGTAGGCCTTCTTATTGTAGAAGTAAAATATGTATTTTGTTTTGTTAAGAACAATTTTTTTCGGTTTACTGTGGTCCTATTTTTCAGTACCTCTAACTTTTTCTTTAACTTTTATCTTGTTTCATAGCCTTCCTTCTTAACTTGCTGTTTTCATGCGCAGGAGATCTTGTGTGGGAACACACCTTATGCTTAGATTTCTCGTTCTGTTAAATCCATACTAAATGTGCCTTCATCCTTTTGGCCTCCTTGTGCCTTTGTTGTTCTTATATATACTCACTTTGTTTAATATACTCTCTCACGGGGACTCATCAATAAGGCACTTGCTATGAAAGTATCAACTACGCAATTCTAGAATATTTATGTTAATCTAAGAGCAGAATTCGTGCATCGCTTCCACCCAACGATTTAGATTATTATTTTTTTTAAAGATTCTTAATCAACTTTTTTTTCTCTGCAAGAACAATTTTCTCTGTGGAATCCCTAATTAAATTTATGAATGAAAACTACTTTTTTCCTTCAGTAGAATAATTAATTTGGGATAAAACACGTCCACTGGGCATGTTTTATGATCTTAAAGTATTTAAGTTTCTAAAAGTTTTCGAGTAGCGTACTTTCTTTTCTTCATTTTCTTATAGTGGGTGTTTATAATGATTGTGTTTGAAGTTGTATGGCATTAAAGACTTCATCATGTAGCGTCTCAAATTTTTGACCTTATGACCTCACAATTACCTCGTCTTATAAATGGATAGCAAATTTTGCTCCCTCAAAAGACTAGTTGACGCAGGACTTCATTATCTCTGATTTAAAGTTTGACTGGTTACCACTATCACTTTCACGCCATCTCCACAGGAATGGGTTAGAGCTTTAACTATGAATAAGTTTCATCGTATAGCATTGAGTACAATTACGCTAGTGAGAATTTACAATACTTCTCTTTCATGAAGTTCTTCTCACTGATGTGACTGAATTTGTATTGGCATTCCAAGAAATGTTCGTTTTATTTTTAAGCAGTGATACTCAGATGCCACGTTAGGTGATGATAGCTCTTCAAGGTATAAATTATTGCACGTAGCAACATCTTCATTCGCACACAATTTCCGCATAGCTAAAATCATAAGAGCTGAAGCTGATTTACTGATCATAAAATTTACGTCGTGTCGAGGCTGAAAATCTTTGAAAGTGTCGTTTAAATATTGAAGAATTCTCAGTCCTTTCTACTTTCCGCTCCCCATTGATGCTTCCCTATGTTATGATGAGGTATAGTAGCTGTGAAAACGCTGTACTCTGTGTGCATGACTATTGTGCGCACTGTACCAGGCTTACGTGATGACTATCATGCATGGGGCACTGTGCCAGGTGCGCTCGATGGTCGTGCTGAGGGCAACATGCCAGGTGTGCATGCTAACTGCCACGCTGGAGGTGCTGGGCCACAAGCGAGCGCTTTCTCTCGGCGCTGCCTCGCATGTTCCGGAGCTGGTGAAGAAGGAAGGGTAGGGGGTGAGCAGTATGTCCTGGGAAGTTTGTCTCTGTTGTTACTGAGTTCTCGGTTATCAAGCTTACAGAGGTGGTACTAGCGATAGCTGTTGCAGAAGATGCGATTGCAAGGGTTGTTCTGGAAGTGGCAGTAGTGTCTACTGTCGTGGCACTAGTGATGGCTATTCTAGAGATGGCGATTGTCGTTTTCGTAGTTGGATGGCTATTGCAGAGATGGTACAGACGATTGCCGTTGCAGATGTTGTTGAA
Source organism: Platorchestia sp. MABIK (assembly GCA_014220935.1). NCBI lineage: Eukaryota > Metazoa > Arthropoda > Malacostraca > Amphipoda > Talitridae > Platorchestia > Platorchestia sp. MABIK. The sequence continues at coordinate 103,987 of JACJUY010001320.1, read as the reverse complement.
TAATGGGTTGCTCTAGAGGTAGTTTTGGCTAGAGTCACAACAATTATTGTGGATGGAATAATAATTGCTGCAAAAGTGGTACTAATTATGGCTAGTGCAGTAGTTGTGATTGGAATAATGATTGCTTCAGATGCGGTAACGTGTAGTGAAGTAGTGTTCCGTGACTAGCTGAGACCTGATGTACAAAGAGGATCAACGTGAATAGTGGCCGAGGTTAGTTTATGTTTAATCGAGTCTTGGCTTCGTCAAGTTTTTACGTGTGAGGTGTATTGCATGCGACTAAATGTTTCAATTAGTTGAGAATTTTGTTCCGTGAATATTGTTTTTACATAGCAAGTTTATCTTGTTCAGATGTCAAGTGTGTTTCACGCAGATCAAATTATCAATTTTACATGGCTTCACTTATGATAATTTCATCAAACACTGTGAATTTCAATCTTAAAAGATTTCATTTACTGTGATTGTATGTTATGTACCAAGGTGCAAACTGTGAAATTCCACCACCAAAAGAGTGAACGGCAGAACGTAGACCTTACGCCCGATCGGTTAGTAGTTAATCAACGAGGAAAGCAAGCTCAGCATAGGGAAGGCGACAGAGAAAAGTGCTCAGCACTCTTCTACGGTTGAGCGCTGCCAACCGTCTCAACGAATCTACAAAAGCAGCAGCAGTCCCTGCGGCTATTTAAGCATTCGTTGACTGTTAGATAGAATCATTGTAGTACGAGATTTCCTCTTGTAAAGGTCTGTTAGTGCCACCTTTTGACTTGTTAATTTAAAACTCAGCCGGCACTCTGAGAGAGAGTCTATGTAATCTCGGTGTAACCTCACATCGACATATCCGATTTAACGTAATTACTAGACCTTTAATTCGTGTCGTAGCCTTCTTTTCTAATCAATTATACAGTTATTTCTACTTCATCAGTCGTTTCAAGGTTGACCTTCAAATTTACGGTTTATTTCAGCAGGATATATTAAACACAAATCTTAGTACGGCCATACATTTACTGTTTTAACGAAGGGTGAACACACATATGACAAGAGATTGATGAAACTAGCAAATATCGAGGATGATAAAATAATGGACAATCCCAAAGAACTTAACTTGGAGTACGCAGCGATGGTGACGAATTAAAGGTCTAGTAATTACGTTAAATCGGAGATGTCGATATGAAGTTACACTGAGATTACGTAGACTCTCACTCAGAGTGCCGGCTGAGTTTTAAATTAACAAGTCAAAAGGTGGCACCAACAGACCTTTACAAGAGGAATTCTCGTACTATAATGAATCTATCTAACAGTCAACCAATGCTTAAATAGCCGCAGGGACTGCTGCTGCTTCTGTAGATTCGTTGAGACGGTTAGCAGCACTCAACCGTCGAAGACTGCTAAGCACTTTTCTCTGTCGTCTTCCCTATGCTGAGCTTGCTTTTCTCGTTGACTTACTACCAGCCGATCGGGCGTAAGGTCCACGAACCGCCGTTCACTCTTTTGGTGGTGGAATTTCTCAGTTTGTACCTAAGTACATAACATTCGTCACCATCGCTGCGCACTCCAAGTTAAGTTCTTTGGGATTGTCTATTATTTTATCATCCTCAATATTTGCTAGTTTCATCAACCTCTTGTCATATGTGTGTTCACCCTTCGTTAAAACAGTAAGTGTATGGCCGTACTAAGATATGTGTTTAATATATCCTGCTTAAATAAACCGTAAATTTGAAGGTCAACCTTGAAAACGACTAATGAGTAGGACGAACAGTATAATTGCATTGAAAAGAAAAGAAGGCTACGACAGCAAATTGAAATATTTATCGTCGAAGAATTTACTTCTCACACTCTCTGATTAAAACTTAATTTCAAGAGTCATCCGATGTAGTGAAAAACTCCTTGCAGGCTTGATTATATTTCTTTTCTCTCTGATTCCAGCAATAATTTTACTCATTTTCGAGTTGCATTACATTTAAACATGGCCAATCGCAATAACGTGTCTTCTTCATGAATGACATTCGCTTCTCATTAAGCTCAGTCGAATGATTTTTTTTTATTTCTCTTCAGCCTTGATTACTGAACTTTAAGTAATCATGTGGTGCACAGTTGAAGCATGTAATACAGTTTCAAAATTCACGAATAGTTCGACACTGCTGCAGGGACATTATTAACATTTACTAGCGGAGGTAGTTATTTAAAAACAAACTGAAAATAAATGAACGACTTTCAAGAGTGAGGTTTCAACCGCTTGGACGGTTAGCAAGAAATTCAACCAGTTGTGAAATTTTGTGCTGTACTAAAGTTTACACTCAGATGAAATCCTGTGTAAGAGTTATGTGACATCTGAAACAGTTTAGTGTTAATTAACCTTTTTTCGGGGGATCTGAAATCCCACATTTTCAGTCATCGACGAATATTCTCGTCTGAAGCTTAACATTAATAAGTCAGCCCTGGATGTATTTACTCGTTAATTATGAGCCTCATTTGAAGGAGGGCATTGCTATTGACTAAATATTTGAATTACCCACAAATGTGATGGGTGAAACTAAAACTCGTTTTGGCCCACATAAATCTATTCAGAATTGAAAATCAATACTAAAAATGGGTCAAATATTAAACCCAAGTTAAACTTCATAATCTGTATAGAAATACGAGTTTCCCTGTTGAAAAATTTGAGAATGTCGAAAAATGTGGGCTGAAAATATCGTCTGAAAATTATTGAAAATGTCGTCTGAAAATGAAACCTTTTCCTTAATTAATTATTGGGGAGAGGTTGGAGAACCATTCTCTCTACATTACTTCTCTTTCTTTCTGGGGTTGACAAGCGCATGAAAACTACATTCTATAGGTATGTCTTTGTTATTTATCGTTTATACTTTTAATTTTCCTTTTCGTCTTATCGAAATGATTGTGAACAGCAAGTGTATAGTAAAACTATGTCAAGCGAGACAATGCAATTTTGCTCCCTTATTGACACTTGAACCAATACGTCATTGAGTTTCTATATAATAGGGCCTTAAATTGGCGGATGTCTAGGGAAAACTTCCCGTAAATAATAGGAAATAGAAGGTAATCCAAGGGTTCATTTTTCGGAAATATTCATTACACTTCAATTCAACTTTCATTAATGAGAAATTGGTCGATCATCGCTGTTGAAAGCAACCCTCAATCTATGTACAGCATAACTCAAGCCAGCCGCTAGCAAACTTGACTCCTTTGATGAATGGTGATCTTCGGATTCCGCCGGTCATGCTGCTAGCGCGAACTTTATTTCAGTTACTTAACGATGGTAAGACCTTAGTAGCAAGCCCTAAAAATGGATGTGTTTACAGGCAACATCAAGTTTCAGAAGATTCTGAGGGTAACAGGCTTCAACTTGCAAAATTTACATTTGTATTGGGATATTGTCACACATATGGAAATTTTTTACCGGTAGGCTTGAGTAACTTTGTTTGTAATACTGCACTACTCTCTTTTATGTTTTTTCCAGTCTAGTGCATTGCAGGATGCTCACTTTGCTAACTGTCGTCTTGTTCCGCCTACACAAAGTTTAGGTCGTTGATCACAATGAGGTACATCGCGGTTGACTAAAAAATTACCCCAGCGAATCGGGTCGCCTAGTTGTAAAATAAACATTCTTAGTACATTTTACCATTGCCTTCATTTTAACGTATGTATTGTGTAAATGTTAATATTTGTTTCCTATTTCTATGGGCTGCGCCGCACTGTTACCATATTCACGTGAAAAGATGCATACACAGCGAAATTGCGTCTGACTTAGGTGGAAAGAGGGAATTTATTGCTCTTTGGTAATATTCCGAACCTATTAGAAGTAATCGAGATTTATCATGATTTATAATTTACAATTTAAACAAACCCTTTCAATTTTTAGGGTACTTTTCTTGCAATTCACATTTTAAAGCTCGTAACATTTGGTGTAAAGTTAAAGAATAATTTCCTTATATTTATTAATGCTAGAGGGAAATCTTGTGTTGTTTTTAGTGCTTTTTTATTTGAATAGAAGCTTCTACCTGAAGTTTACATTGACAGCAATGTACATATTTTTTATGAGAAAAGCGACCAAGTTTAATTCAAATTGTATGTTAGTTGACTTAATCCGGTGAATTTGGCAAATGATGTCATCGCTACGATGATAGAGTGCTAGTGTGTATGAGTGAAAGTGCTACATGGTAAGCCATCCTGTTCTCGTGTTCAATGTCTCGAACGTCCGTACCGAAGTTGCACTTTGAGAGGCTCGTGAATTTTGGTGAATTTTGAACAGAAGGCGTTCAAAATGAGCTACATAGAAGTTGAACGACGATGATAGTAACTGCCCATTGAAGAAAATTGTCAAAGAAATGGATGAAGATGATTTACGAAGCTTTTCAGCAAATGAAATCTAGACCATTCCTCCATGTGTCGACTACGCGTTTGAAATAGGATTGGGCTCACTCCGTGTGCTAAAAAATACCTGTATTTTCCTGTAAGGTATCAGTACCGACATGGATATAAACAGGACGAAGTTCTAGTCGGACCCGATCTAGGCGCTGTTTTGTTACATTTCTTGATGCGAGAAAGCATTGATTTTGGTCAAGCCTGATATCATTAGTTGGCCCAGGACACCCTTGAAAAGAAAGAACTTGGATGTGTACTATAACCGCTGATAAAATGATAAATGTATACCGTTTACAAATCACGAGAATAGTAGTGATGTTGATTGTAATTTACCTATAGGATTTGGCGTCGAAGAGAGTATTTTGAATGCGATTTCGATACCTATTTCAATCACCCTTCGTGCGTTCGTGCACAGAGCCACGTAAAAGCGCTCGTCGTGTATGAATAATCGAAGGGCGGCATAACTCTATGAAGCTTTCGAAAGCACATTTGTTCATTTCATTTGATGATGTAATTCCCAATTCATGATGAAGTTCTTGTTAGCAATATTTTTTTTTAAATCAGCGGTCTATGATAGCGGAACCAAATACCTATGCCAGTCTTGTAGATACTACAGAGAGATCTTCTTCATGTCTCTTACTCTTTCCAGCCCAAGTTTAAACGCAGGTCGAAAACGGTCATCATTTTCAGTGAGGTATTTATTCATCAGATGATTCCATTAATATATACGGCATTATTCAGTGTACATGAGTAAAAACTTTGAGAAGCTGGCCTAAAAATGAAAACCAGAAGTGTTTTCAGCAGTGAAAACTGATCACTCCATCAGTTCATAATGTCTGCAACAGACGGTAAATCTATCTATACGGGTATATATATATATATGAGCTCCTGAGGACAGGCAAGCCTATCGTTCTCTGCCGCCCTAAATGGAACCCCTCAGAACAGCTGTGAGTAGCAGTAGAAAGTATTGCAATGGTTGTGCACACTGTAGGGAGTAGTGACATGAAGCTGTTTACACCGAAGAGAGAGATGAATCTTGTATGGAGATTGTTCACACCGAGCAGCGTAGCGACTCTTGTATGGTAGTTAACACTGTAGAGAGGAGACTTGTATGTTGGTTGATATACGGTAGGGAGAAACACACATTAGAGGGTTAAATATTACAGTTATGCGCTCCACGGAGAGTGCACAGCTGTCGGGTTTGAGCTTTAGGTCGGGGTAGAGCCCGACACTATAACTACTGTCAGGAGGAGTGACTTGTAGTTAAAGTGTTGACAGAAACAACGTGTGGTTGTGCACGTAAAATGAGCTGACCGTTGTGGTTATAAAGACCGTGGAAGTCACTTACGCAATGCACATCGCAATGATGACTATTATGAGCATGCAAACTATTCGGATGAGTGCTGTTATATTGCAAACCGCATTGATGACTGCTGTTTTTGTGCATGCTTGCACTAGTCGTCAACTGACAGAATGTGATGAGCCATTGAGAGTGCTCGATGCGACGGCGGGTGAAGGTTTGGGTGGAGGCTGGAAACGGTATGGACAGGTGGTTGGGCTTGCGATGATAGTTGTTTTAACTCGAGTAGTTGTGATTGGGGTGCTGGAATATTTGTTTTTCAAAGGTTCAAGGGACTAAGGCACTCCTTAGAGGATACAATTACTGTATCTATGAGAATTAGTTTGAATTTGGTTTTGTAACGGACCACCTTTTTTCAGTTCTCTTCAATGCTTACCTGTTTTCTAGCTAAAATTTATATTTTATTCAACTTAAATCTTGTTTCATAAACTTCCCTCCTAACTTGCTGTTTTTTTTGTGTCGAAGATCTTATGTGGGAACACACTTTGTGGATAGATTTCTCCTATTCCCCCAACTTTATGCTAAATGCTGCCTTCATCCTTTCTCTCTTTGTAACACTTTTTTGTGGTTGTGGAGGCCTAAACTCAGTTACAATCTCAATCTCATCCGCTTCATCAATGTTTGTGTATTCTTCTCCCAAAATGGCACCTGCATTGATGCCGAAATTTTTCCTCAATTCAACATGAATTTATCTAGCTACCTAACATTCCCAATAGCAATTGAGCCATACCAGAGAACGTATCTCCCACAAAAATACGAGCATGTTTCTTTACGTTAGTGAGCTTTTCGGCATGTATGATTCAAATCTAGCCGGTACGCAGGGACTTGTTGTGTGAAGTCGAGCCGAGATTTACTGTAATCTGTACCTATTGGGTTGAGCTCAGCTTAATGCATTGCTGTGGTATCTGATGCTATTCCGCTCGTGACGGCAGTGCAGTTCACCCACCAGAGACCGGTTTCTGCGCAGTGGCTCACTCGGCTTTAATTGAGATCCGATTAACTGCACTAACTTCTTCGCAGGCGTTCCGAGTGCTGACGAAATTTATTTTATTGTACCTCCACAGTCTCGTGTTACTGAGCTGCATGCCTACTAATTTGGTGCCTCGTTCACTTTATTTATTGCATGCTGACATTGCCCATTTAATGAATTGATCAAATGGAGTACAGCTGTATAAACCTAAAGCCCCCCAAGCTCTGCGCTAACCAGAATTGCATGCCGAGCGAAGGGAATTGGTTTGCTTTCTATTTTATCAACCCTAGCACAGAGAAATGAAGAAGCTTTGGAATACTTTCATTATTTCATAGCTTTTCAGTTCTCACGTTTTGCTGTAATCAGAATGAGTCTTTGTTCGCTTTATCGGTCATTTATGAAACCGATTTTCATGCGCCTTCCAAATTATCTGGGGTAGAGCTGCTTCGAGCTGTGCGCATCGTGAGTTAGATGCCGCTAATCGTGTCGTAGAGTATTCATTTTCTCTTAAAAGCACAAATTAGTTTTGAGTATGAACAGGAAAAAATACTATGAAGTGGTGGAAAATGTGTGGGGCACTTGCCAATTTCGTCTTAACTTCTCAAACGCGCTTTGAAGTTTGAAACAATTTCTCGAAATATAACATGTGTGTAAAATATTGAAGGCCTGTGCAGCACCATAAAGTTCTTTGCCTATAGGATACGAAATTAATAGAATAACTAATTTGAGGGCAACATAATACGCAAAAGACGAAAGATATGAAATTTCGAACATTCATTCGTTAGCAATGTAGTATATTTGTTGACTTTTGAGGAATTGATGGGTTCTCCTTATATCAATCTTCTAGAAAAACGTATCTTGTAACGTAAACACTTTATATAATGGCATGTGTTATTGGAAATTTCAATCCAAAGAAAAGGAATAAATGCTCATTAGCAACGAAGAATAAAAGTTCTTAATTATTGAAACATGTGGAACTGGCGATACAATAGATTCACAAACGAAAACGTATTCTATTGCCATGTCGACTATTTACGATGTATAGCAGGTAGAAGGTCCAGTAGAATTCAAAATTATTTAAGTCACTTTTCTTTTTAACTATTATGTTTTGACAATATTATTTCACCATTATATCAGATGAAAAGGAATTACTTCCTTAATGTGACGTAAAAGTAGTGCTCTTACATAAATGAATTACTTTTCAAGTGCTTTTTTCCCCTTAATTTTCCCAAAACATGAGAGGTGGAACACCCCTCAGGGGGATACTACTATTGTATCGATGGGAATTAGCACTCCCAGAGGGAAATTGTGAGCTGCCGAGCTGAGAGTCAGGTAGGCCTTCTTTTTGTCAAAATACAATATTTTTTGTTGTACTCGTATTAAGGACTATTATTTTTTCAGTTCACTGCTGTCCTGTTTTTCAGCGCCTATTACTTTCTTCTTCAACTTTTATCTTGTTTCATGAACTTTTTTCATAACTTACTGTGTCTATGCCCCATGTGCATGGATTCCTCGTTCCCTTAACTCCATACTTAATAGTGCTTTCTTCCTTCCTCTCTTTGAAATGTTTTTGGTGCGGTTAGGGAGGCTTAAACTAACGTCTAATCCAATCAATCTATGGGCGGAGTACACAATTTTTAGGCTTATTTGATAGTACATAAATAAGGAACTCTACTGCACATGTATAATCTATTTTTATTATATATTTTATGAGAAAATTTTTATTTTTATGAATTAGAATAAGCACCATTCAGAAAATTTACATTTGAATGGAAGTACGAAAACGGAAGTTGCAGCAAAACCGTTGCAGCAAAATAATCAGTATTTATGAGAATTGTTTTTGCATTGTAGAACTTCCACGCCCCGAAACTTCATTTATTTTATGAAAATTGTTCAAATTTTCAGAGGAAATTATTAGGTTATCTTAATATTTCTCCATGCAGGCTACAGATTAGGTGGCTTGGCAAGTTAAGCAATGGATCTCAAGTTTGACTCTATATATACAAGCCATATCTCTTGCTTTTGTAGTGTTTAAAAAACATCACCTCGTTGAAAAATGATCACCTTTTATGGTGAACATCTGAAAAGACAGAATGATTTTTTCACAAATATTTTGTATATATTGTAGCATATTATTTGTTATTTAATGTATACATCTCACGCAACTCTACCTACGTATGGAGATGCTCCCCTGATCATGAGGAGTCCTCCGACAAATGAATGTTTGGTTCGATCTGGTCTTTATCCCTCAAATGATACAAGCAAAACTGACCACCATCTGATCCATCCACGTTGAAGTTCTTTTCATCAGAGAACACAAACCACATACATTTTACGGAGGTCCGCTTCATATTTTCTTTTATCCTTTCTCTCATTGAATCTTTTATATTGGTGTCAGCGAATGGCTTTCTTTCCGTGATTGTGAGAAAAATCTCTGAAGTCTACCGCTCCTAACTCTCCCTATCTTAACATCCAATCGTAGAGACACTGTATTGGAAAGAGTCTTGAACACTGTTCAATTATGAAAGGCATTCGCAGGAGTCTGCATAGGCTCTATTGAGGAAGTTTCAGTTGGCCATCCTGTCAATTTTATAATTTTCTCAATAAGCTCTGTTAGCGGCTATTGAATCTTCTGTTAGCTATTGCATCAACTGTTAGCGGCTATTGATTCTTCCCCATTATAGTAATTAAATTGATCCTAGATCATTTACTGGCTGAAATCATTTCTTTTTCAAATTCTGTAAGTGCAAGAGTCACATGGTGCAGAGGGAGTAATGATTTTAAGGTTGCATTCTTGCCTGTTGAAAACTGTAGTGGACTATTTGTAAGTGGGCAGGTGAGATCTTTTCACTATAATATGCAACGTAAAAAGTACACTAAGGAAATCGGGATTTAGTTATTGATGCAGAAAACGCAAATCCAGACGAAAAATCATGAGTGTAAGTTGTTTTACTTTCAAAATATATTGAATTTTTAGGACACAGTAAACGTTTTGAAGGGTATAGTTTGGTAAAGAGCATAATGAATAAAATGATCAAGACTTTTGGCATAATAGGCATTGACAACTAAATTAGAGGACCAGATGATAGTGTTCATCAAGAAAATGAATGAGAAATAATTTTAAAATTTCTGATGCGAGAAAAAGCGAAAACAGTGTATTTCCATTAAGTTATTCACTAAGTGTATAACAATAGTGTTTTCAAAAGTGTCAAAGCATAAGACACCATTACATACTAGTGAACACATTTTCATTGAAATTAGTTTCCGGATGTGATTGGCAAACAAATTTAACCATCCTAATAGTACCTGCGGTGAAAATATCATTATTATGCTCCGGTGAAACTCGTGTAACAGAGACGGTCATTAAGCATCCTTATGAGCGTGTGAGAGAGAGAGAGACGAAAGACATGACACAAAATTACGGTCTTGTTGTCTCCTTTAGTACTTTTAGCAAAGTCACTTGTCACGTGTGCGGAATATTTATTTGAGGAAAATGCTCTACTCAATTAGAGTCAAATGACGCTTCCCCAAAGAGATTTTGAGTAGGCGTATTTTCTAAAATTCCTTTGATGTTCGACTTATTTTCATTTCAATTAAAAGCTGCTAACACCTGCACATTTACAATTTTTCGATGAATGTTTTTCCGACATTTCTAAAAAAAACTCATCATCGGAAAATACTTGAATATTTTCATTGTCGGCATTCTTTGAGTTCATTTCTTGAAGCAGGTATTCTCATGAAGTGCATTTTGCTCGTGAAAGTTTTGGTTCTTTTTCAAAATAAAATCGCCCACCCTGGAGAAGAATTTGAGAATTACGCATCACTCGAATTATTTATGGCCTACAGAGATTTTGTGGTGCGTCTCTATATTTTTAGATCAGGTATGTTATCAGACGAAAAAAATAATAGCGTTGCTCTACACCATTTAAACTTCAAATTAATCCAAGTCAAGTTCAATTTAATCTAAGTCAAGTTCAAATTAATCCAAGTCAAATTTAAATTAATCCAAGTCAAGTTCAATTTAATCCAAGTCAAATTAAAATTAATAACAGTCAAATTTTACACACATATATAGGAATACATATGGATTTTGTGTATGTAATGTTGTATTCCGTTCTATCGGTTTTAAAAATAATTTTTAAAAATGCCGTTTTCAGTATCTTATGTACCGATTTCTCTAATATAGGAGTATTGAAGAAAAGTGATTCTCATTGAATTTAAATCAGCGCTTCCCTCAAGATGGATCTCTACAACCAATCAACGGACTATCAAACAAGTGAAGATGAACAAGAAAATATACGCGCAAGAGTAAGAAGAGGAGTAAAGGAAAATGCAAGAAAACACGAGAAGAAAAATGCAGAGTGAAAGATGCTGCATTGAAAGATGTGAGCAGTGTCAACATTTTTCTTGCTAATGCAGGAATGTATCTGTGTAGTAATGTACTCATATATATTGTAATCTAATGGAATCGTACATTAGTATTCAGTGAATCGCATTTTTATATTTTTTTAAAGAATAAATATACATATCGTCTTTTGTATATTAATCTTTTGTATTTGCATGTATATGATTTCATATATACATATATAAATATACATGTGATAAAGTGGAATTTCACGCAAATAAATATCTACAAGAGTAAATAAATCCTCGAAACTATGTGTATATGTAACAAAAAATTACCTTTTGAAAATAAATATTTGAATGTGTGCACACTGTCATCAATGTAGAATTTTAAAACAACTTCAATGAGGAGTATAATGCAAAGTTTTTATAATTGACTTGCATCTTTTACACCGCTCAAAGATCTGAATCACACTCTGCCTCCTGATACCGGATACTTACCACATTTTACGACAGCTTGTTTCTATATTGCAGAAATTTTATGCATTCCTTGCTGAAAGGAAAAACGTTTTTCTTGCTCATCACATCTAATAGATACATATTTAACACAAAAAACTCAAATTAACAAGTGATTATGTCTATTTTTAACTCAACTTAGGGTTCGATTAATTAGAATATGACATGGATTAATTTGAACTTGACTTAGATTCGATTGAACTTGACTTGGATGAATTTGAACTTGACTTGGATTAATTTGAACTTGACTCGGATTAATTTGAACTTGACTTGGATTAAATTGAACTTGACTTGGATTAATTTGAACTTGACTTGGATTAATTTGAACTTGACTTGGATTAATTTGAACTTGACATGGATTAATTTGAACTTGACTTGGATTAATTTGAACTTGACTTGGATTAAATTGAACTTGACTTGGATTAAATTGAACTTGACTCGGATTAATTTGAAGTGAAAAAAGTGTAGATTCAATAAATTTATTTTTCTTCAAACTGTTTTCCAAACCATTCAAGCTCAAATATTCATGAATTCAAGTATTCATGAATATTAAAAACGTTCTATACTCGCATTCACCTTTTAATTGTAGAAATTACTCGTAGCACTAAATTAGCGGGAAAAAATTAGTTTTCATTTGTTCTTATTTTTGTAGGTGTCTTCCTTCCAGCATTCGTGCCTATTTTACTTCAGTTTTCATGTCATCTTCGCTATCTCTTCATCATTGATTTACTCTCTCTTCTTAACTTGTTATTTCTATGCACAGATTTTCTCGTGTCAAGTCACACTTTGCGCTTAGGTTTCCCGTTTTCTTCAGTTTATACTCAATTATCCCTTCTCAGGGGAGTCTGCGTAGGCTCTATTAAGAAAGTTTCAGTTGGCCATCCTGTCAATTTTATAGTTCTCTCAAATAGCTGTTAACACCTGTTAGCGGTCAAGCCACCTTCATCTATTGAGATCGCTTTTGTTGGGGATAGAGAGCCTTAAACTCAGTGATATAATTTTCAAAAATTTTATGATGCAAAGTTTTCAGTAGCCTCGAACTCAATCGGGAGGCTCGGAAGTCCTGATATTGATCTCTGTTTACTACGAAATATATTTTTTCTCATTGTGGATTCAACATTAAAGGCTCCTTCTTCGCTTCAGTTTGGCATCATACACCTACAAGCATCACAAAAGAAGAAAAACGTAAATTACGAGAATGCAGTAAACTTTAATTAAGTTCATGCTCAGCGTCTCTTCGATTCACGAAATGTTGGTGAATGCAAAAAATGTATGTAGACTGCTAACCTAGATTATTTAGTCTGTATATGAATGTGAAAGAAGTTTTCAGATTTTATTGCTTACAAAGCTCGTTGAATTATGCTTTGTGAGTGGTGAAAGCAGATATAATAATTAGCGAAAGGTTGTTTTTAGATGCAAAATACTCACGAACAAGAGATGGTCATAATTTTTACCCGTAATGTAAAGCCTTCATCTAATTTATGGAAAAAAACGAAAACTCATCTAATACATATCTGCTTCCAGAGCTCATTCTGATCAATTTTCTCGACTGCACCGTATGTTACGCTACTCTTTTGCATTGGATGTGCTCATATAATTTGATCATCTGAGATTAGACCGTTTGTTCACATACCATTGAGCCACCATTTGCTTCGAAAATGGCCTTATTTTTACGTGCTATAGATTCATAATGGGAACATAGCAGAATAGTTTGTAGATGTTTTTGCATTCTTCTTCTAAGGAATGCAACAACATATCTGCTCAGCTCACCATTTTTACGATTGTAATTTGCTTTCATGCGTTTTTCAGCGGTATCGATTCCATTTTTTCAATTCAGAAAGTCTGATTTTAAATGATCGTGACTTTTCTTTTCTGAGAATTCAATCTCAACTGAATCGTCTCTCTTCTGTAAAAAAATACGATCTATTTGAAACTATTCCATTGTTGAATACTTCATTATTCACTTTTAGTTGAATGATCATCTGTGCTTTCTCAAAAACGACACGGTGTACAATTCTATTGGTAATGATGCACATTCTCAACAGATGTGAGCGGCGGGTACTCCTAAGAATAACGAGATGGCCAACACCTCCCTCGCCCAGCTTCGCTGCTACGACGATATAGAGGCAGCAGCCCAGCGCTGCTAGCCGGCCCAAGCTAATGGATAAGATCGCAGGGGCGTGTACTCTCATTGCCTATTACTGTTGTCTTGAAAAATGGGTCGCCAGTGGTGTTCCATACATAGTTCTCACTATTGAGATAACAACGAAATGTTGTAATAATATGGTACTAAAAAGATGATACATTTTTTTCGTTTTTTGAGAATGGTGAAGTTTGCGAACGATTTAGTACGTGCGTTTTCATTAAAAGCGTTGAACAGCTACACTATACAAAAACAAAATATGTTGTGAAAAGCTGAAACAAGCTATCTTCAGTGTATTGCACGCCTTCGAAATGAGAACGCTAGGCCCTCAATCTCCTGCTGTCCACGATGGGTTCGCCACCATCCACGGGGCGCCTTCAACGACTGGTAAATTTGCTCGGGCTCGCAGCTCAGCATCGCACCACCGCGCGCTGCCGCCGCACTCGTGTCATGGGGGCGTCTCTGCCCACTGCAGGGCTTGTGCCCCCCGCACCATGGAGCCTCTGTGGGAAGAGAAGGGAGGTGGGGCAGGCCGGAGTCCTGTCGTTGGAGAAAAGCCCTCTACGCCTGCTATTGGAGGTGAGCCTTGTAGAATGGTTTTATTTATTTGTACGATTATGGTGGAAATTTTAACAATTTTAATTTAATTTTGTGTATTGTAAAAGTTAAATTCTTTGTTTTCAAAATTAAATGTTTTAAAATATTAAATGTACTGTATTTTAATGTTAACCATTTTTAAGAATTTGTAATTATATTAATTTTAATTGGCTGGTAAATTAGAAAGTAAATTAACGTCACCGCTTGACTTCTTTTGCTTTTTGGGTATATTTTTGATTTTGATAAATGTTAAACTGTATTCATTTCTTTCGTTAAAAAGGTTAAAAAAAATTAAAAGGTGCCTATTTGGATGTCCCTCCTGTTACCGGTTTCCTAAAATTTGGCCGTCTTAAAATTGATTTGATTCAGTTGATCAATAGTGCTCTGACCGTTGAAAACTACATACCTAGAAAGAAATGCAATTCAAATGCAAAGAAGGTTATTCAGTTTCTTTAGATTTTATTACTATTTTTAATATTGATCAATAGAAATTTGCCAAACGATATTGAACCACGGTGGGGAGTATTTGGTAGGGACGAAGTTTTGCTCGTATTTTCATGTACACTTCCAAGACTTTGTGGCACCAACTTAGTTTTTGAGTGACGAAAGACTGTATTGCAAAAATACCACATTTTTTATTGTTTTGTCCTTTTTAAAATCTAGTATATATTATAGACACAAATTTCATATCATCTGAAATATTTACCGTTCGAAATCTAGAACAGGAAGACAAATGTTTGATCGGTAGGATCGTCTGCATAAACCTGTGTGACTGGAACTGATTTGGTGATTGGAAGGCCCTGTAGAAGTTTTTCAGGTTTAATGAGGTAACTTGATTGTAAAGGAAGAGCCAAGCCACCTAACCAATTATTGGGTAAACCACTAAACTAATCATTGCGACATTGTTGGACGTCTTTACTGTTTCACACCGTCCTAAATTTCTTTGTTTTTGTTTGTGAACCCATCAGTTCAAATTAGTTGATGATCCACTTCAATGACAATTTGCTTCCACTATTTTCCTCTAAAAATGTTTGCACTATTTTAATAACGGCATTATAGGTTGCTGTTTCTAGAAAAGGTTTCACTATGAAAAAACCTTGCGCTATTTCATGAAGTTAAATTAAAACTTTCGCAATAATTAATGTGTATTGCAGATAATATTTTGGTATCTCATGCAGAGTAGAGTTATCAAATACCCTGCCCAGTTTTTGCTCCTTTGTTTAATAACAAATTCATTGGCTAAAAAATTTTTTAGAGCTAGACGCAGGAGGCATATTTCTCCACAAAATATGCTACGTATTTCTACTGTTGATACTATACGGATGTTTAAAATGTGGAAAATTTTTCTCAAAGACCCTGGATGCTGCGGGTGACAACTCTTTTTCAAAAACGATCTCAATATCACCATTAAATAATAGTTCTTGATGCGTATGACTTCAGTTGCCGCTGTTGTGTATTTTCCAAAACAGCTCGGCAGTTTCCACGTCAATAAACAGGTACAGAACCAGTCCATCTCAAGATCAGGCGTTTTACTCTGGGTAAATCAAATGGAAGTCAATAAAGAGTAAAAGAAACGGCATGGGCAGCCTTTTGCATGTGTTTTTTTAATGAGAGAGCCTGGTTTTGAAACACCATTATGAATAATAAATTTTCTTGAAATTCACTTCGCTTTCACCTTTTCGCTAATATTGATTTACGCTATGTAAGGCAGTGATTGTTTCATATTACTACCATATCATCGTTTGCTGCACATCGTGCAGTACAATAACTAGCCATTTTATCTTCTGGTCTTATTTCGCCTCGCTCTTAACAGAATCAGTAAGCTGTAATGAAATAATTTTCGTGTTGGAGACGACACTCTTCATTTTAGCGGACTCACTTATGATGCATAAAAGTTCCCGCTAATTTACTCTTCTCTGTGACGTAACGCTAAATGTTCTTCATCCGGTGGTCATAAGTGTTCTAACTAACCTACTACCTCGCATTTCTTTCAGTGTCCCGGCGGGAGCGCACTGCACCGTGGTGGGACATAGCAACACGACGGTCCCGCTACCGCTCCTGTCCGGCCTTCTCGCCCTCGAACGTGGTGTGCGCGCTGGAACACACTGTGTCCAACGTCACTGACAGGCTCGAGAGACTCGCGTCCTCACCCGATCTCAAGGTGGGTTTGTCGTGCTCTGAAGTGCTCACATTTCCGCTGGTGTTTCTTATATTCATCTACACTAACACAACTGAGAAAGATTGCTTTCTCATTACTCCTGATTAGGTTTGATTGTTATTGATGAGTTGCCGCAGTCTAGCAGATCATGCGTCAGCTTTTCTGTCTGTTTGCTCTGTTAAAAACATACTGGACATCCAAAATTTTTGTTGAAATTTGAATCGAGGGCTGAGGTCAAACGATGAACTTCTATGATCGTAAATTGACTCAAATAGCATGCAGTACCTCTAAAAGAGTGAACAGTTGGAAAACGGTTTTCCAGCTTTTATGTACTACTTTAGAAAGGATGCGTACGCTAAGAAATTAGAAGGCATCCTCAGCATTTGCCTCGCTCTATAGTTAATGGTATTATGAACACATCAGTGAAATTCCTTAATTATTAGTTGAAATTCATTAATTAGTTAAATTCATAAAACCAGCAAAATCTTCTCGAAGAAACAACCATTAATTCTCATAAGATCATTAGCGGTAATGTTTTTACTAGTACATTCAGAAAAATGAGAGAGCAAGAACATTCTGTGGCAATAGTGTGAAGGCCTCTTAAGGCCCTTGGCTTTCGCCCTGTCCGTTTCTTGTTCTGTAGTAACATTGGATCTGTCATGATGCCCAAAACTGCGCCAGCCCTCTTCATTACTGACCCATAATTAATATACGCTTTTAAGCCATTATTAATGCGAATCACAACATTATACTCTACATAATAAAGTTTGGACTTTAATTGTTCACAAATTTGCCTGTTATTTCAAAATAACGTTTTCAAATTCCCGTCATGGGAATACGTGTTTCTGAAGGGTCGCTCTAGACGAGGATGGGCCTACACCTACAAATAGTAATCAACGTTGATGCTTAATTTCAAAAGTTGATATGAGCTCTTTTGTGATCGCTCTGAATGAATTTAATGAACATTTGGAGAGCGAATTGGAACATCAAATATAGAATATATTTTTCTTTTAACCCTGTCTAGGGTTGCTGTAACAATATTTTCTAGAAAAAAGATTAAAATTTTCCAGTACAAGTTATAACTCAGTGTTGATAAATTTTCTCCGCCATTATAAATGTATTATTGTTGTTGAATAGTAACCTATCCTTTCTTGCTCTATCCTTTATTCCCTTTAATAGAGTTTTTTTTTTGTTGTTTGTTTGATACCAATTTCTGAAGCAACATTAGTAGTGATTCTAAATGTAGGTTCACTATGCTATGGTTTGCAGCAGTTTCAGAGTAACTTAACGTTGAATCACGTGCGCATTTCAAGATACCCATCGGTTGATCTGTTTGAATATTTAAAGATTATAGAAGTAAAATCATTAACCAAGAACTTGTTCCATCAAAACTGATTCATAAAATATATAGACTCCTCAGGAGGATACAATCATTGTATCTATGGGAATTAGCACTCCAAGGGGGAAAGTATGAGGTCCCGAACTGAGAGTTGGGTAGGCTTTCTTTTTGTTGAAATAAAAAATGTTCGTGGTTTTGTTTAGGACCATCATTTTTCGGTTCACTGCTATCCTCGTTTTCATCACTTGCAACTTTGTTCTTCAACTTTATCTTGTTTCATATCCTTCTTTCTCAGCTTACCGTTTCTATGCGCAGTGATGTTGAGTGGGGGCATACTTGTGCATAGATTCTGAGTGACATTAACTCCCTACTAAACGGTGCCTTAATCCTTCCTCTCTCTGGAACGCCTTTGTTCTGGTTAGGGAAGCTTAAACTAACTTGTCTAATCTAATACATATTACAGGCAAGTTCGAAGATATTCTTAATCCAAATTTAATAGACAGTATCACAGTGGCAGTTTGTTTAGTTGTTCAGTAAGTGCAGGATACGGAAAAAGTCCGTGGACTATTTGTGACTTCAATTGAAACATTGTTAAAATCACGTTGTTGTTTTTATAAAGCTCCGTAAATTTGGTTATATATCCCTATAAACACTGTATTCTTCTTTGCGCACCTTGTCACTCAGCTTAGCATAAACATGGTGTTCCTCTTTTTACAAACCTTGTCATTCACTTACCATTGCACAAAACACTGTGTTCTTCTTTATGTACCTTGCCACTCACTTTGCTTAACCACAGTAGTGGTTATGGGGACTGGTATAGTTATCTAAGGGCTATCTGGCCACTGATTAGTGTGCTTGCCTGTCAGAGCGAGGCCGACTTAACCAGCTCTCATCCTCCTACCGTATAGGATTCAGAGGCTGAGGAGCTGCGGCAGACCGTGGCTGCACTGAAGAAGCACAGCTCTGCCATGAGCCACTCCCTCAGCAATGGTAAGTCCCATACGACATCACTTGGCTACTATGCTACCCCTTACTTCATTAGATTAAAACATGGTCTCCAATTTGACACATTGGTAAACACAAAAATCGAATTATTTTTATTCAACTTAAATTTTTTCATTATGATTCTTAATGCTTTCCATGCAGCCTCAGAGACAAACTTGCTTCCCGTGACTCATTTTCAGTTCTGAAGTGAAAAAGTAAAGTACTACTTTTTATTTACATTTGGGTATCTCTACGTTTCTAGGTACACTTCAATAATTTTAATATGCTATCCGACGAATAGAAATAAGAGTAAAGTAGACGTTCAAGCGTCCGGTTATTGTCGTAAAAATATCGTAGATAATTGCGGTTCGGATGGGCAAACTAGTTTTTGCCAAACTTATGACTCTAGTTTCTGGTAGGAGAAAAAATCGAAGATTAGGTAACCGAATTTAAGTGATAAGAAAATGAAGGAGAACAATGTCAATTATCAGGTAAATTAAATAGGTCTTATCCCATCGAAACTGATTCATCAAATATTGCACTGAACTTCAGAAATTCTCAGTTAATGCAAATTTCATGGACAATATCACCGTGGCGCCTAATTTAGTTCCTCAGAGAGTGCAATGTGCGGAGAAAGTTCGTAGACTAATTGGCGCTTAAATTAACGTACTGTTAAAAGCTCTCATTTGTGTACACTAATTGAGACGTCGAAGGAATTTTACGTTTGAAAACAGGAAGTTTACTTTCCAACAGGGAAAATGTGAGGTCCCGAGCTGAGAGTTAAGGGAGCTTTCTTTTTGTTGAAGTAAAATGTTTGTTGTTTTGTTACGGACTATCAGTTTTCGGTTCATTGCTATCCTCTTTTTATTTGAGCTTAAACTAACTTATCTAATCTAATACACATTACATCTAAGATCGAAGATCTTTAGTGAATGCAAATTTAATTGAAATTATCACATTGGCAGCTAGTTTAGTTTCACAGAAAGTGCAAGGCATTTTAATTTAATATCAACTTGGAATTTACTGAGTCTCCTCGCGCATTACGAGTAAATACGACGCGCCAAAGTAGGGTCACTACCATTTTCTCTAGTTTCAGAGCAATGTGAGTTCGCTGCACCCTCATTTCTCATTGCAGAATTCGCTGATGAGACTACATTGCTCAAATAACTTAATTTAAGATCTAGAAGTATGACTCATATTGTGTTGTCGATTTCCTGTGTTTTTAATAAGTAGTGGAAACAATTAAACAGACTGTGAGGCAGTGTTGCAAGGAACTATGCTAATGATAAACCAAGGAGTGGGTGAATGCTTGAAATGCAAAGAATGTCAGCGAAGACCAATTAGTGTTTTTCGAATGCCATTCATTAATATCAGCATATATACGCGAAGCAAATTATATCAGTCTCAGTAACTGGATTTGGAAGACTGAAAGCTGTCCTAGTTGTGGATTTTTTTTGCATTATACATGAGTGGCTGTGCTGACAGGAGCTAAGCCTTACCAATTTTATTGTTAGTCACAATTGCCCAATTCAATGGCGTGATTTCTGCTTCTACTTGCAAGTGTTTACCTAGGAAAATCAAAAAGGCTACCAATGTAATCGAAATATATTTAATTTGTTATATGTCATTGTGAATATCTTTTGCTAATGTGTGTACTTATGATTTATTTTAATCTTTGGTTACATATCACTTCCCACCTTCGGCAGTAACTGCACGAATGACTTTTCAAGGAATGATGATTAAGTAAAACTTTGACTCATGTTGGAATCATGAATTTTTTATAGCTTATAAGTCAATTAATTCTCAAAAAAATGTCTTTAAGCCTAAAATCATTATCTCGAGCAAGTATCAAACAGTCGTACTTCAGAAATAAAATTTTAAAAGAGTTGCTATTTCCCAGGTCTGCTAAGCCTAGAGCGCCAGAAGTCCTACGACAGTGTCTCGAGCATATCATCCACCCTGAGCGGCGGCTCGATGGCTCCCTACCGAGCTGCGTGTAGCTACAGAGGCGGTGGCGGACCGGTCACATCGGGGGCCACTCACTGCAACGGGTAATTTTCTTCCTAAAGTTCAGAAGCCTATGAGTGAGAAGCAGGTGTAACTGTATTTGAATTTACGCTCACTGTATGCGCGCATGTATATACTGGTGCATATGAAGCGGATTGTATTTAAAAAACGTACGTATTTAGTAAAAAATGTTTCTGGTGTAAATCATTTACAAAGTAGGGGTAGTCATACTCAGTAACATCAACGAAGACCATCAGTAATTAAAAATTTATAATGAACCGGGTTAAGAAGAGCGAAACGAGGGGTAGTCCGTTCTCGAGAGAATTATAATGAGTGTCAAAACTGAAAACTGTGCGTGCGAATCTCCGAAAAGTTTTCAAATTGATTTTGAATTTACAATACACACGTTTTGAAAAACTCCTGGAAAATAATAATACCACCGATGAATTATTCCGTATTTTATGCTTGGCCAAGAAACTGCTGATTGACGTTTAAGCTGTTACTCTCGAGAACAGCTCTTTTGACATGCAAATCGAGATGACTTAGTCAAAAATGGTGCTTGGGTGTTAAGAAATTATTAAAGGAGTGATTTGTATGGTAATTATTGCAGATTTTGCAGTAGGGAAACATTAGCAAGAATCGAAAACGAGTGCGTTTGTGTTAGGTGAGTGACATCAAATATTTAGGCAGGTCGCAGAAAACTGACTGACAGAAAAATTCTTGAATTTATTGCAGGACAATAATGAAAATGGCGACAGACAGTCTAAGTAATGGGAAGTTGAAGTTAGGGATTTTTACAAATAAAGCGTAATTATCATTAACAAATGAGTTTTACTAACTTAACTCGGCGCAACCACTTTTTAACAGCTAAATATAAGCATCGTAAATTCCTTTCCCCAGACTGAACTTGCCTCGTGCTTATTTGCTTAAGAATAAACACTTTAATGGTATTCTGTTACTCATTTCTCCTTATGAAGACATTATATCTTCCTGTATTTTACTTCATAAAGTCTAATGATGAACACTGTTGGAAACTAGGCATGAGAATGGGTTATCCTCCAAGTTTAGCCCAAAACCAATGATAGCCTTTATCTTTACTTCGTTGACTTTCTTCACATATACTCTTACTTATTTTTTGCGGTTTATTGTGGTTCTCATTTTAAATGCGAGCTTATTGTGGCTCTCGTACTCGAACACAAGTGTTTACCGTCTCTCCTAACCGAGAAGTATTGAAGAGGCGAGTAGACCAAGGGACTTGAGAAAGAAATGTTTTGAATGATGAGCTTGTATTTGACTTACCGTTTTCTGTTGTTCTGCTTTAATCGAACATTGATTGCAGTTATAAAAAGCACTGTGACGGAAATAAATTTTCGCCTAAGTAAAATTTTCATAACGAAGATTTGATAAAACGATCTAATATTTAACCCAATCCAACTTGAAGCTCCTGATAATACTTCTGTAAAATAACTACCGAAAGAGAGTTTTCACGTCGCACTCGAATGAAAAAATTGTAATTCAAATAAGACCCACGTTCTCTACTCTATACCACTAGTTGATAATGACGGAAAATAATACCATGTGCCATTATAGAAATTCTGTGCAGGAAGCATGCGCCTTATGTCTCACACTACAGTTGTCGGTCGGAGATGATTCCAATTTCACTATAAACTCAATTGAACGTGTTTGTGTTTTCTATAAGGCAAATGATTTGGATAGGAATGCGACGTACTAGTTATTGTGAAGAAATAATTGAGTTCGGTGTTTAAAATCAGGTTGAACATACATGTTTTCTTCACAACACGTAAGTCTGACATTGGACTATTTCTAGACGCACTTTGCGATTCTCATATTTACGAGCTAATGAAATACTAAATAAAATCACTCTATGTTGTTGAAATTTGCATAGATACACCCAAAAAGTCACCACTTACAAGTATCATAATAGCCACTACATCCCAGTTGCAGTTTCAGTAACATTTGCCCATTGGACGATATGCTCGTGATAGGGATATTAGTTGAATACAAGACGAACACTAAAATTGGGGTAACAATCTGCAAATTAATTAAGCCATCACAGATCATAAAATAAATAGGCTGCTAGAAGAGGGTGCCCCAAATCGCAAAAGCGTACTGACCATTACTGTCAACCCCACGTGCCACGACAGCCAGGTCATATTTGATTGGCTTCATTTTCCTCTGCCCCCGGAGAAGAATATTTTTCCTTTCGAAAAACTCAATTGTTCCTGAATAAAAATGATGTAACTATTCAAGCATGTCTAGTATGACATATTTTTACCTGTTAGCAGAATATTGCACTCGATGAGTCAGCAATTTGATCAGCCTTGAGAGTCCTAATTTGATGCAAAAGATATAAAAGTGTGCTAGCGAAGTCATCTAATTAAGTCATCATTATGATCAGAACTAGGAACCCTTTTTTTAAATTGTTGCTTACGGACACCATAACATGAGGAGGCTAGCCAATACTTAATGTATAGAATATTTTATACAACAATATTGGATCAGTCAGTTTCTGTATGGAATTTTTTAAACTAGGTGGAACGTTACCAGGATGATTTCAACCAATCAACGTCTATCACGTTTGGTGGTGCGTAATTAGTGACTAATTACGGACCAATATATATTAATAGATACATGATGCATATCCTTTACTTGGCGATAACGCAAATTTAGTAAAAATTTAAAAGCGAAGAATTTAATTCTAGACATGTTTTGAACGTTTTGGGATTAATCTCATCAGCTGAAAAACACACGACATGAAATAAACGTGATTAGTTACAGACACCAACAGTTCATGATATTATAATAAATTAGATGAAAACACTCAACGGAAAAGAAGTAGACGTATCATTCAATGCTGGTCTATCCTTTAAAATAAGCAGTGATTCTAAAATGCGTACGTCAGTGAAACTTGACCCCTGCCTTATGATTGAAAAATTATTGTTGACGAAAATTGAATTGCAGTTATCTGCGTGAATACGGATTGCAGAATGAGGTGGCTGTTCTAACCTTGATCCTGTGCTGTACCTGACTCCCCTATGCTCTGCGATCCTTTGTCCTAGGGTACGACCGGAGCAACCGACGTACCTGGATGCACACTGTGCACAAATATTCATAAACAATTGAGAATTGCATCACAACGGAAGTTTTTCCTTGAAATTAAAAAAAGACCTAATACACAAGTTGTCCCCAAATAACATGCAATTCAATGTTGAAGTATTTAAGCACAAGAGATTTCAGCTCTTCTTTAAGTTTCTCGGATTGAGCGCTGAAATATGGGAGAGAAGTGTACAGCTTGTTATAAGGGTCATTGGTGGACGGAAGTCTATTAAGCTTTTTGGACAAAAACTGCTGCTTCAACTGGGCTACATAACTAAACTTATTAGATACATGACTGAATGGTTGGCAAAATTCGGAACATATCACTCTCCAACCTTCTCTGAATACTCTCATTCTTACAGTCAAAACTACACTGATTCGAAATATACGCACTGCTCTTAATTATGAACTTATGTAACTCAGTAGCATCATCCTTAGATAGTACGTCTTCGCTATGGGACGCTAGATTTTTTATCCTGTTTGTTCCTTACTGTGCTAAAACATTTTCATAACACAAAAATACCCAATATGTCAGATTTTCTAGTATCGTTAATTCGCTAGTATGCCTTCTTTGATTATATAATAAAATGGAATTTGAGTGAATAAACCTGGTGGAAATAAAAAAATGTTCACGTTTCGTCTGATGAGAAGACTGTAGTAGCAACTACGAATCTGAGTATTATATTGCAATTTTAATGCCAATGCGTTAAAATAAATTTCGTTATTAAAAAAATGGGAAATTGTATTTGGGTTTAGGGCTGTGTGTAAATAGGATGAATTACTTTCATCTCGAACCATTTCACGGAGTTCGTTCCACTCAAGCATCAACCCCAGTATCAAGTGATATGAATGTGTGGGCGTGGGTAATAAACAACTTTGTACTAAAGAAAAGTTATTTCTATTGTAAAAATTATGCACATAATACCTATCGCTGAATGATATTTGCTTGCTGATGACAGCGTGGTGGCTGAATCCACCCCTGGGGGCGTCAGCATTCACCCCGCTGGGTCTGGGGCAAGACCGCGCTCTGAGAACGAGGCCGACAGCAAGCTGAAGAAGCGGAGCTGGGTAAGTTATATCCAGTCTTCCTTATGTCCGGATAGTTAAAATCATGATTGTTCTTGATGCAGCTAAGTATTTCTCAACGAGTAACCCTATTTAATTCATGCGAATTTGCTAATTAGTGAATGAAAATAAACACTTACGCTTTAACTACGTTAGTTTTGTAACATGTAGAAAGATATACAATTGTTGGTTTGAGCAGCAGATGATTTTATGAAACTTTATACGGTCGCTGGAGGGAGTGGAAGCAGCGTTTCTTGTCGCAAAGACGCCTCAATTATTTCTACCAAGTCATAACATAACCATTGAGGCCAGGACTTATAACAATAAAAACCTGGGTCAAACGTTTGTGTTCAAAGTAACAACGTTTTGACAGTTATATTTACGTTTGTTTTAGATTTAGAAAGTTAGATTTATTTTTGCTGACTTTCAAATTTTACATGAAATGTCAGCACTCCTTTACTTGCAAAGTAAATGTAGAAGCGCTGGGTTACACGGCATCGTCAGGTTATGCCCATAGCCAAGTCCCATACATAATACTTGAGCACTTCATCATTCCTTTGCTCTTTAGATTTAACTAATATAATTCGACTTCCAATGGCAACGACACAGTTTCAGGATTGTAACGTATTCTAAAGATTTTAAACAATGATGTTCTGTCCTCACTTTTTTCATTTTGAAACAGCCTCCTCTCCACTTCTTAAGTCCATATGTATACAGTATACACGTTTTCGATCACCGAGAAATAACATTCCCTGAATGTTGACCTCTAGACGAAACTTAGTAGGCACTTCAACAGTTCTCTTTCGACAGAAAAGAACGCCATCATTGCTACTCATATTATTGGTTGGTTTAGAGCTAGAACCTTTGGTATCCTCCCTTGCACTCAATTACATGGGTTACAACCCATTACCATTCCCAGGTGGACAACTAATACAAAGAGCAGAAAATGAAGGCACGGCGTTAAACGCTTTTATCAATTAGTTTTGTATTTTAAGTAGGTCTTAAATTTGCTTTTCAACTTGACACTTTCGCGTAAGAGACTGCAAACAGCGTGCTGTTAAATTGACAGTCTTCGCAAGTGTCTGAGAATCTGTGCATATGTACTTCATTCTATATTTTCATTTTGAGTGAAATTCGTATACTGCCGTAAATATGAGGCCTCATGAGATGTAGTTTTAAAAGTTCATGTTAATTATTATGATTATTTCCTTTCGCGTAGCTACGCAACTCATTCCGCAAAGCGTTCGGGCGCAAACGCATCAAGCAGAGCCACGAAGATGCCAATAATGCTGATGCGAAGCGCCACACCTCAAGTCCTGCTAGCACTACCCTCTTATCCCGGCTTTTGAACAACCAAACCAACAGCCAGACTATCGCCCACGACCTCCCAGTAAACCATTGTCGCAATGCTGCTGTAAGTTGCCTCAACCACAAACCTAACGAAACTTACGGTACTGACAACGGAATTCTTGGCCCTCAGAAAAGTATCTGTGATGTTCGAAACGGTTCTTTGAATGGTCATTTGAATACACATGATATATTACCTGGTACTTTCACTAGAAGTTTCCGTTTTCGTGAAAAAACTGAAGGGGATCACTGTCAACAACTTCTGCCAACTATGAACTCAACGTTGAGCATCAACCCATTCGGTTTACTGGAAGCGACTCCGGGAGGTCACAGAAGTGTTGATCGATCTCACTCTGAAGTCCTTGCTTCGAATTCCACGTCTCCTAAGGTAAGAGTAGGTAAAAACCTATTTTATTGTGTTCATAACCATTTCACAGTCTGACTTGAGCAACCTTCATACTTCTAGTAATTGGCTATTTTGATTTACATCAACTATTTTGATTCAAAACGTGTGTCATGGAAAGTTCAGATAATTTTAATGTACAGACATGGTTCTAGAATATGCAAAATGGGAACAGAGTTTGTGAGCATTGGCTGTTTGGGAGTGAAGGCGTTCTGTGGGATTTGAATTTACTTGAATGCGCGAGTTCTAAGGGACAATGGTAAAGGCTGACATAGGAAAACAGAAAGAAATGAGATTTTTTTGACCTCTTTAGAAACACAGAACATTGGAACGTAATCACACAAAACATGTATTCCATTTTACATAGTTTTCCATACCCTGCATCCGCATTCAATAAATATGAATTTGTATGAAAAGTCCTAGTGCGTTATATTTCTAGTACCCATGCCTGTTTGAACGAAAGCCTTACAAGTTAGAACTCAGGAGTGATGAAGGATTTTAATATGGAAGATCGAAAATTTTCTGGGGCCAACGTAGAATGATTTTTCTATTTTTTTACTATTTCTTTTCCATGCCGTTAAGTTCTGTTAATTTACATAATTCTATAACATGAGAATGCTAAAAATTTTGTAATATTTCTCTGCACTTCGCACAGCGTACGAGTCGATTTCACCTTCATTCGCTGCCTCATGTAAAATGTCCTGCAATGCTATTCCCAGTTGATAAACCGATCTTTCTCATGTATTTGATGTGTCATTTTTATTAATTCTTACATTTGAAATTTATCTTGAGCTTAGAGTTCACTTCCTCTGTTTTGTATGTGATGTGCGTAGAGTAAACAGAACGTACGTAAAACTTATAAATTCTGTAATGTTTTTTCATGTTTGTTTCTGACATGTTTTTCAAAGTTAGACGAGGTACTTTTACTTAAGATGCTCGAAAATACCTCCATGTAATACTTCAACTTCTAGTTACTTCAAAATACCCGTGGAATAATATTCTGTCCCTTCAAAAGAATACTATGTTGTTTAAAACTATGCTCAAAATATTTGTCGTGTTTTCTGCTACGGTTCACTCTAATATTTCTGCTGCACAATTTACTAAGAAGTACATGAAGACGACGACATTTGTGTACATCTTTACTATGAGCCTAGCTCTAAAGGATCAGCATCCAGTGAGCTATCTTTCATTGAACGAGTACGCCTTAGAATTAAAACAGGACACTTAAAACGCTTTAGGTGTGAGAATTCAAATGTTGAAATGAGTGAAATGCAGCCGTTTTTAATCAATTGAGACGAGAATAAATGTAAATTTCTAAACAATGAATATTAGGTTTATCAGCTCACTCACGTTTCTTATACTTCCCTTCTTGAAAATGAATCTGGAGAAGGGTCACCAAAGGAGTAAAAACTAGATGCGGCAGCCATGACTTTACTGAGCATAAGCGTAAAACAGCAACGATCAATATATAAAGAGCACTAAGTGTGTAGTGCGGCCGGCACAGTCCGCCCCCAATGACGTAGCGGCGGGAGCCCGGAGTTAAGAAACGGGCCAGCGCGGTAACCCTCCGCACTCCTCCAGCTCGCTCCAAGAAGTCTGAGCCAATACACGTACCTTTGAAAGAAAATAGAATTTTAATAGTAAATTGAACTACCTAGCAGGGAAACTAAAGGTTATGCTGAAGCGGCTGACAAAACTTTAGGGAAAGATTTAATATTACTTTATTTTGAGAGCTTGCCGCAGCTACACCAAATTACCCCATACAATGGCATTTAGCCGACCAGTTAGACTGGCAGCGAGGCTGCAAAAGCTTAAGCTTATTTTAGCCTAAAGTTCGTAGTTATATACTCGTATGGCTCAGACAAAAATTTAGTTGTAATATCCGTTCGCACTGGCAATTATCAAGAATAATCGAAGCACTGAGATGGAAAGAGAACACCGCACTGAAGTTGCTTCCCAACTCACCATTAAGGACGTGCTTAGAAGGCCGCTCCTCCGTGCAGTAGAGCTCAAGAGACGCGTGTCGCCCGAGGTGTGCCGCCGAGCCGTCGCGACGCCTCCACCGTGTGAGACGAGGACAGAAAGGCGCGGAGTCGCTGCTGGAACTTCCCCATGCTGCGTCGGGCCACGAAAGCGCAGAGCTGCCCCGGCTCCAATCTTTCGACTTGGAGCTTCACGAAGAGCTTACATTTTGATAAATAAGTTCATCCTTTCAAAATCGTTGACATCCCATTTTTGCAAAGAATAATAAACAAAAGAAGAATTCCTGAAGAAATGTCTTAAATTAAGGTCCCAGGGTAAAGACGATGCTAATGTCCCAAAAACCAAGGAGTGCTGATGGAGCCTCCTTTCCTGAGGACCGAGTGCTGAAGCCTGCAGAGTCTGGTATTTTTTGGTGGAACTCGTTTGCGTTCTTAATCTGCAGGTGACTCGAGAAGAAGAACGGTGAAATCAAGAATAAATGTTTCAGAGTTAGGCTTGTTGGTACACAAGCCCAGCACAGGTGTTTACTCTTTCCATAGTGCGGTTTAATTATTTTAGTGCAATGAAATTAGCTTCGAAATTGTCATCAAAATTAAACTCATAATTTGCCTATGGCTCGTTTTATTCTACATCCCTAGTCTGTAACCAAATCCATTCGAATCATGTTCTGATTTTTTAAACTGTTGTCAGAGCGGCAGCAAGAGCCTAGACCACCTGGACGAGTGCTGCCGCAGCCAAGCCTCTTCGGTTCGCAACAGCGGCCACTACACGATTGACAGTACAGAGCTCCTGTACCCAACCTCCTGCACTGCCGCTCTGCTCCGAGACAGGCGAGTTTCTGCTTGTGTTCCTGCATCTGAAGCTGCCATCTGTGCTGCTCAATTAGTTGCTTGCTCTCTCTAAGCCAGCGCGCTGCATTTGTCTCGTCACGGAGCATTGTGTGCCTCCATTGCTGGTGTGGTATTTGATTCAGAGATGGGCAGGGCTAAAAGTAAAATTTGCTTCGCTCTTCAGCTTCATTTTGAAAGTTTCGTACTACCAAGTGCATTATTTTATGGTTTTCTCTTATACATCAGTTTATTGTTTATTATATATCAGTATATTGAGTATTTTGATGGCGAAGAAGGGAAATAATAAAACTCTTAGTTTACTTTTCGTTTCGGTGTACATTTCATACTTGTATAAAGTATTTGAAGAGTATTTTCCGACCATCCCAATAAACGATCAAAAGTCACAGCGAAGCCAATATTGTGCTCTGATACTAGGAGAAGGCGACTTCATGCTGGTTCCTTCAGGCTTAGTACATTACGACTAAAAACAACGAATTTCGATTTTAATTCAAATCGCCCAAAACTTAAACTTTCCTTTTCTAACATTAGAAAATTCTGAAAGTCCTTGGCTTGTATGCAAAAAGTATTTTCTTTTACTAAACTGAAGATTGTTCCTTAGAGGGCGTCGGGCAGGCAATAAGCTTAAAAGTTTGTCTGTCTTATGCTATGAGGACGGGCGACCCCAAAGGTAACTGTTATTTTGCCTGAGTTGAAGATACGATTATAGGGCTTCTATCCATTGAGCCTATTTAGCCTAACTAACTGTTTTAATGCGCGGATGCGTCCAATAGGGGAACACACCTTGTGCATAGATTTCTCGTTTTCTACTGTCAACACTAAATGCCCTCCTCATCGCTCTCTTGAAATCGCTTTTGTTGTGACTATATGGAGTCTTGAACTTACTAATATAATGCTTATAATGATAATAATAATAACAATAATTAAGTTGACTCTGCCATGTGTACAATATACTTGCTGAGGAATGATAGATAACATTGTTAACACTGACAAATTGCTCTTTCAGACGACTTTTCAGACCTGTAGGGATTTGAACTATATTCAATTAAGTCAAACTTATAGAACTTGAGGCAAAGAATACTTTTCAGATGGATCTCTCAATAATTTCTCCAGCTACCATCTATTATATGTGAAGAAACATGTGGGACTAGCAGGTTTTGCGAAGTGTGAGAATGATTTGAAAAACTTGACAAAAAATTTGGAATATAAATGAGTATCAGCGTTAAAATTATAGGTTCGACTGTTACACAGGCGAAAACCTAACTAGCTGAAGTTGAAATAACTGATATAGGGCATGGTGACAATAATTAAAAGAAAATTTCAGATACAAACCTAATTTTAAAGTCAAAGGTCAAAATTCAAACAAAAAGTATCCATGTGATATGTCCAGTGGAGGTGTTTTTAATTTGCAGGCGTTATTTATTTTATTCATATTCATTTTAAACTTTTCTAGTAATTTGAGAGCATGTACGTTTCAAGACTACTTTTGGTGGCAGAGTGTGCAGGGCCTCGCAAATATCAATAGTAAATAACTGCAGAGTTTTGCCCAACAGAAAAAAATATGAGATCCTGCTTTTCAGTAATAAGGGGTAATTTGCTCACTTTTATCTTTCGTCAAGAAGCCATGGTGGTCAGTTTGAGTGTAAATTAATGTCGAAAGTTACAATTTTCGTTGTTTCCCAGTATTTTGTGCGTCAAATATTCAAAAGAATTGTAGAAACATGCAGTTTCAGAATTTTTTGGTTCTTGAACTAACCTTTGTGTATGTGTGGTATTCGAAGCTAAAAATAGCTCTTATAGCCTTTTTTGGTATGCAAATATTCTGTCGGTTTTATTTCTGTCTGTTTCATGCCAAACTTCAATGCTGTATTGACTACACGAAAGAAGCAGTATGCTTAAAGGATTTTTAATGCTCCTCTTGGTAGGATGTATTTGGCTTTGTGCAAATTCCGGTAGATTTAGAAAGCTTATAATTTGATTGATTTGATTTTTGAGGGTCAAATTATTGTTTAGTATTACTTTGCTGGGGGACACAACTGTTGAATCAAATTAAAGTAGCTCCAAGGGAAAAATGTGAGGCTTGGAGCTGAAATTTAGGTAGGCTTTCCTTTTTCAAAAACAATCCTTTTCTTTTATTACGGATCAAATTTTTTCCGTTAACTGTTGCTTTGTTCTGCGTCCTCTTTTCAACTTTTCTCTTGCTTCATTTTTCGCACAAACTTTTTTCCAATGCTGCTGTTTGTATGAGCGGGACGTGGGAACATACCTGATGCATAGATTGCCCATTCAATATACCCTCCATTCAATATACCTTCAGTGTCATTGAGGAAACTTTGATTAACTTTTAATATGGCTTAATCTAACAATCTAACCGGTATTAAATGAGCCCATGAATAAAAAAAATGGATTCTTGGGTCATGAGCTACAGAATGTAATCGGGCCTTAGGTATAGCATTAACAATATTTCTCTGTTTATAGAACCCAGAAAATTTGCTTACGAGAACTTTGCCCTTCGTGAAACATTTAAACACTGGACAAAAATAAGTATTCAAGAAAATGCACCGTATACTTTCTTGAAGTGGGTATCATGTGCATTTGCAGCCTGCAAGGTAAAGGGGACGTGAGCGGCACTCAGCTACAGGAGGAGCTGGAAGAGAAGAAAAGAGCACTGATAGCTTGTCAGCTGCAGCTGATGGAGGCTCAAGAGCAGCTCAGTAAGCACGCTGAAACCATCGCCAGCATGCAGGTGGGTGCTCATGTTACGGATATGTCTAGCGCGAAAATTAACGTGCAATCGTGCTGAGTTTACGCAATTTACAGAAAATATTTATATTATCGAGGTGACTGCAGTGGGCTCCAGCTTCCAAATCCTTGTGCTTTACTTTACCCTAACTAACGTTTCCCTGGTAGACCTCCAACAGAGGCTTAAGTACTCGTATTCTCCTTGAAGTGCCGGAAGTACAGGTGACGAATTTCAGGGGAAATTATCAAACGTAAAACAACAGTAAAGAACTTGTTATGTAGGTTTTGCTAGACGATTTACTCCATGACTGAAAAATTTTAGTAGCAAACATTCTCGTACAATTTAGAAAACGCTGTGTATCAAGCATCGTTTTTCCACCTAAACCAATGGTATAGGGCTTGTGCTCGAGATAAATTAAATGAGCCTGAATTTGTATCGTTAGCGTTAATACTCCCCACGTTAATTGGTGACAAATATAGTTTGATCAACTGGCAAATGCAAGCATATAGGGGTTTGAATCTAGCTAACCATTTTCTGTGTTCAATTTAACACTAATATCAAATCAATTGTACAGTGAATGGTTGAGCGATGTGTGAAGCTCATTTGACAGTTTTTCTATTCATTCATTACTGAATCATTTAAATCCTTTCTCACGCGTGCTATTAAAGCCTATTTTGCCGTAACATCGATTCAGGGATTTATCATCGCTTACTCACTGAAATAAATAAGTAGATATTCGTACAACTGCCCTGAGCCATGAAACACTCGTTTGCGATCAAACATCCTGTTAACTCTGCAAATGGTCGCTTTTTAATGTCATTAGAATTTTCGCTTTGATACAGTAGGTCAAACCCCATAGCAAGTTCTCTAGTGTTATCGTCGTTCCAGACCACCATGCATCTTGAGATCATACAAAATATAATTAAAAAGTGCACACTGCTTGTGATTCAGTAAATAAACTCTCTGCTCTCTGTAGTCATGTACATTGTACATGCTGTGCATCCAAACGTAAGATTCAGCTTTAAGAACTTGAGAACTATTCTACAACCACTCGATGAAATTTCCTGATCTTTTCTAACAATCATATTATTTACTTTAGCAAGGGAGAATACTGTTGAACTACTATCCAAACCAACAGAACAGTTTGGATTGAATTCAATATTAACGAAAACTACATTTTTCTGTATCGTAAGAATATTAAGAGTATTGAGGCGCTGGAATCAGTGAACTGTACAATGAATCCTTGATGAATATCTTCTCTCGTATTTACTCCTCGATCATTTTTGAATGAGCTGTATTCAGCATGGGTGTGTGCTTTTATTTGAGTTACGACACGAGTTGTTTTCTTTCACAAAGCAATAGTACTGTAGTTTTAACACTGTAGGTTAATTTCTAGTTTGTCAACGAAATGTAATTTACGCTGATTGTAACTTCAATGCCAAAAATTATAATTCGTTTACATATGCACAGCAAACAGCTGTTGTGCATGAGGCTAGGGTCAAAGCAACTTCTTTTTTTTGTTGTTAATTATTTTACATTTTCCTTGAATCTAGAATTTGGAGTATAAACGTGATACAAGACTGCATACATATTAACAGCTCCGTTTACGAACTTTAATTATTATTATGTAACAATGGTAAAACTCTAGTCCCGTGGGCAAACAGCTGTTATACATGAGATCATAGGTACACGGCTACTTCTTTCCATTTTTCTGATTGTTTTACAGTTTCCTAAAATCTAGACACTGCATTGAATATGTTATACAAAGTACACATTTACTGCACTCTCCGCGAACTAAAATAATTATAGAGCAATCAAAGTAAAACTTTCACCACGTACATAATCGATGTGCGACACCGCGTGACACGTCTTAAAAATTTTTTCCTGATCGTCAAGAGAGTTGAAAGGAAACTTCCGCCTAGAAATTGTGGATCCTCTGCTGTACCTTGAAGCGAACACACATGATTTCCCCACAAAAGCCCTGTCTGTAATCTTACGATGCAATAGTCAAAAGTTATTTGTGATGCTGTCGTGCGCCTGCATTGGGGGCCTCCCTCGATATTGGGGATAGGAGAGTCCTGAATCACGAAATCATTTTGAGGCTTCTTGCAATTTAATTAATAGACTAATATTAGAAATGAGTCACAAAGATATCTATCGCATTTGTGTTTGCCAATCCTAAATTTATTCTATGAAATTTAAATTTCAAATTTTTTCAGTTGGTAACTTGAGAAGATTTGTTTCATTCTTATTTTTTATAACTTATAATCTCCCACTCTAACAGGGCAAGATTGTGACGAGACAGCTGCCGGAATTTTATAAAGCATGGTGGATGCTTCTTCCTGGAGACCGTATACACTTAACTCTTAGTCAGTAAACTAACATCTAATTAGAGAGTCTGTGACATGCGATTTTGGAGCATTTTAGCCTTTGAAAAACAGCAGCAAATGATTATTGTTTAAGAACCCACAACCCCTTAATTATGAATTGGTCACCAGTTTTTAGGTTTATACATTCTGTGTGTTTTGCAAGTCGCTCATTCCTAATGCACCCACAGCTGGAGTGTCAGAGGCTGGGTCAGCAGAAGGAGCAGCTGGTGATGGTCCTCAAGCACCACCTCGGCCCTGCCGCAGATACCGTGCTGGCCGCCGCTCTCTCAACTCTAGCCATCTCTTCACCAGGTAAATTTCAATAATTGTGAACTTGCTTTTATGCTTCACATTTTCACTTCATACTACCCTTACGATGTCCATTTTTTATATTTTTAATGATATTTTTGAATTAAAAATAGTAACCAGCTGTACCCATCAAACCTTTCAGGGGTGTACAACAATAATGTATCTATGCAAATTTGCGCTCCCATGGAGAAGATGTGGAATCCTAAGATTAAGGTTTGGTAGGCACTCTTTTTGCCGAAATAGAATAGGTTTCTGGTTTTTGTTCTGAATCATTTTTTTCTGGTTCACTGCAGCCCTGTACATTAGCTTCTACTGCTTTTTTCATCAACATTTATCTTGTTTCGTAAACTTGCTGTTTTTATGCACAGGGGATTTTGAGTGGAAATGAACTTTGTATATAGATAACCCACTTCATTAATTCCAAACTAAACGGGCCCTTCTTTCTTCCTCTCTTTGGAGCATCTTTGTTGTGGATAGAGAGACTAAAGCTTACTTATTGAATGTACGCTGCACCCGTAAAAAATTTCAATCATTTTCATTAGCTCAAATATCCTAAACTAACTCTTCCTAACCTAACCCATCCTAACCTAACCCATCCTAACCTAACCCATCCTAACCTCTCCTATCCAGGCGTTCATAACCGCCGAATTGACCTAACCGTCACTGATAAATTCACTTAAGTGTCAAATTTTCCTTTCATGGCGAGTTTCAACATGTTGTGAAACTTTCTTTCGGGGTGAGTTGTGAAACAGCAAAGAAAAAATTACAACGCAACGCAGGTGCTTCTTTTATGATGATTGTTCGAAAGAAAGAAAAGCTCGAAGAAAATAAAGAATCAAGCCTGCTGTATCTATGCTACTACTTTACAATCATAAATTTTTTTGAGAAATGTATGGAAAATTTGAGATATTTTTAGCTTAAATACGAGTATAATAGTTAATTAACGATATAATTCAAGGACCCAAGCACGGTGAGTGGATATGTAAGTACAGGCATAGTGTATCTAATGATAATTAACGATTTAATGATGTTTGTAAATATAGTTTATATCCGTGTAAAAATTGTTACTATACTCGAATAGTAGTTCACCCGTATCGTCATTAAATAGCTTTTTTTTGCATGGAGAAAAGTTTAGAATTATTTGTCAACATGAATTAACTCAATGAATTAACTCAATCTTTTCATCGTAATCATCTGTCAGTAATTGCATTGTACAAGAAGAAATCATTTTAAAACAAAAAATAAATCATTTTACAAACTTTAGCAATGAGCCACCTTCAATGTAAGAGACTCATTTGCAACGAGTAATTTAAAATGTGCCCATTTCATTGCACTGTGCGACTAGTTTTGAACGTTTATTACATGCAAGCTGTCTTTTCTCACAGAATCGGATTTCAGTGCTCGAAAATAAAAAAATTTCGAGCCATATTCAGTGACACATTTTCTTCCACCAGACCAGCAAGAAAATTCATCTCCTGAGCCTCTACAACCTTGCTCAGCGATTCCACCGTACGTTTCCTCCACGTTGCCACGGCCGTCGTCTGCTGGGCGGCGCCTCAAAGTAGAGGTGGTCCAGTCTGAGACGGGGCTCGTAAACGCTGCCGACGCCCTCAAAATCCAGCCAGAGACGGAGAGTTTACAGTTGGTTGGTTCAGTGATGATTTGGCCCAAAACATCATGGACGGATCTAGATGATTTATTGCACAACATCATCAATGTAAGTGAACTTGATATGGATGGGCTTGAAAAACGTAACTATGATTCAGGTATAGATATTTTCTGTCGATTGGTGGGAGGGCAGGTAAATTTTTATTTTATACTTTCCAGTATTCAACTAAGACTGTGATGCTTCCGAATTTATTGCTCTTGAACGATGGGAGTAAACGATAGCTTCATGAGACACTCGTTCAACAAATGTTGCTATAATTCCATCTTCAGTGCTGAAAAACATGCAAAAAATTCAAAAAGGTCAAAAAACTTGAATGTATAAAGTATTGTGTATTTTTACATATTACCGTTTAAGCGAGAATTTACTAAAGAAGTTCTTTTCTGTATTTTTAAGTTTTTTGACCTTTTTTATGCTTTTTGACCTTTTTTAATGCTTTTTGACCTTTTTTATGCTTTTTGACATTTTTATGTTTTTCAACACTGAAGATAGAATAATAACATTCCGAAACGTTTGCCATAAACGAAATTAATAAAAATGTATAATTTTACGTTGGTTCTCCTTTCTATCGTGCGCGTGAGATTTCCTAAGAATCAACCTATTGAAAATAAAACAAATATTGATTTAGTAAACACTGAGAAAATTATGACTATTTTATGAGAGGGTAAAGACATATGCATAATGATGTGACTCAGATTTAAACCTTTTGAGACACAATTTTTAATTAGCACAATACATACAAAATGTATTCTCAATGACCATGATTTGCTAAGATAACCTAACATAAAGAATACTTTATGGTGATTCAATTTTGATACCATCATGCTTGAAAGAGTTAATCACTGGTGGAAGTTCTTGTTTTGAGTCCAGAAATATAAGTTTAAGCGAGAATTCACTAAAAATGTTAACAAGATGATTTTAAAACAGATTATAAGTATAACTAGAATATTTACTGGAGTAATTATTTCTTAGGCTTTGGTTCTTGATAGCGTCTAAATTGTGTTACGTGTTTTCGGGAAAAGAACAATGGCGTTTTGTTAATTTTATTCTGGCGTGAAGTTTCTTCTCTACTTCATTTTTCATTACCAACCTTGAATGCTTAGGCCAGTTAAAGTATTGTAGTTCAGATACGTTTTCTATTCAAAATAATTGGTTTGAGTTCTATATTCAATGCTATTAAGATGGGGAAAAACATTTGTTATGGATTTAGTTGAAATTATAAAATTATTTTTAAGATATTAATCAGGAACTCTCTAACCACTAAAACCGAAGCTTTGTTTTGTTATGGCCATCGAGGTAAATGTTCACGCAGTACGAAGAGGGAGAAAATTTTTGTCAGTTTAATCCTATTGTGATTATTTTTCACACTCTACTGTTACAGTGGAGGGCAAAATAAAACAACACGTTGATTAAATTGCAATATTCCACATTTCTAAACCACGTACAATTATGAAAATTGGACCATATATAAACAATAGTATAAAAACATTATTAATATTTTAAGACACACAAATATGTAATAGAAAAAATTTATTGGAACGTTTATAATAAAACGTGAACAAAAGTTTACAGCACCCGACTTTTTCAATATTATACATTAAAGTTATTGTAGAATTATTGCAGAATGTTCTGATACATTCTACTATTTGGCAACTGAACTTTTGTCAGCATTCATTCCCAATAACGTGTCATTGGTACAGCAGCTCTCGTTCTGAAAGGTCACAAGCTTGGACAAGAATGAGAACCTCTGCCAAGACCTTCGCAAACGTATTGTTGAGCTCTGTTATGAAGGCTTGGGATATCAGAAGATATGTGCACAACTGTGTGTTCCTATAGCCTCGGTTGGAACTAAAATACGTAGGTGGAAATGCCGAAATACGATTCTCAGCAATCCTCGAACTGTCCGTCCATTGAAGATGAACGACCATGCTGTTTGAAAATTGGTCCGAACAGTTGTGCAGAAGCCTCAAACTACTCGTGAATTATTGAAGAATGATCTCAGGTCATCTTGGAACGAAGCCAGCAAACACACGATCAGCAGGGCACTACGCCAAGAAGGTCTTCGCTCCCGTACCCCTCGCGTCAAGGCCAGGCTAAAGCATGCCAACGATTTTTTGAACAAGTCAGCATCGTTTTGGAACTCGGTACTGTGGTCAGATCCAACCAAAATCATACTATTTGGGAGGAACAGCACAAACCATGTTTGGAGGCAACAAACCAAAGAGTATAAACCAAAGTGAACCATACCCACTGATAAGTTTAGAGGTGGCTCAATCATTGTGTGGGGATATTTTAGATCATCAGGGGTGGGTAAACTTTTAGATCATCTAAACTTTTAGATCATCTTACCCCTAAACATTTTAGATCATCTTACCCCTAAACATTTTAGATCATCAGGGGTGGGTAAGATTTAGATTTTAGATCAGGGGTGGGTAAAGAAGATGAACATTTTAGAATGACCAGGTCAATCCCCGGACATGAATCCGATCGAAAACTTGTGGAAGGAATTGAAGTTGAAGTTTCAGATAAAAGGTCCCAATAACATCACTGAACTCAAAGAATTTTGCATTGAAGAGTGGAATAAGATTACACCCGAAACTTTTAAAAGGCTGGTAGTGAACTACTCTAAACGTCTCGAAGCCATAATTAATTATCATGGCTATGCAACGAAGTATTAATGTATGTATTTCTTGAAATGTGTTGAAAACTTCTGCTCACGTCATTATTATTATTCATGTTCCTATACATTTTTTCTGTTAAACATTTGGGGGCTTAGATATATTATTAAATTTTGTGTACTATTGATTTTATATAGTTCAATTTCCGTAGTAATTATTGTACGCGGTCTAGAAATGTGGAATCTGGCGATTTCATCAACGTGTTGTATTATTTTGCCCCCTCTGTATGTGAAGATGATTTAGAGGACGATTCATAATGATAAATTCGAATGAAAGTTGCCAGCCATGTTATGAATGCCATAATACCATAGAGATTCCTTATTCTTTCAGGAATACACTCAAAAAGTTTTCCATGGCCCATGCAAGACATCGCCGGTTAACCGTTCAAGTTCTCCCGCAACTGAAAACTCTGTAGATCTACACTCAGTCTACTCTTCAAAAAGAACAACATCGTCCGATTCTAGTGCTCATTCATATGCTTTTCAAAATGAATCTACAACTAGAACGTCTTTTTCGTCCAACTTGAACTCTGGACTTGGTTCAAATTCGTCGCACCGAAAGCATGCACCAAGTTCCGGTCAAAAATCGGAAAAAAATTACATTATGCCTAAAAAAGATGACTCTGGCTCGCTATCTTCAAATTCCTGTATGTTCATTCACTGTTATAGAATTGCTGAAGTTCTGCGGGCAGCAGAGCTATTACCTGAACTGTTGCCTTACGGTTACTGTGTTGGTAATGTCACAGAAATATATTTATGGTTGAAGGGTGTTGTAAGCAACGGTCTTGCTCTTGGAGAGAGAAGCAGTCAACTCCATTACTCGACACTTGAAAAAAAAGAACATCAAGCTTTAAAATCGAGCGCCGATGCATCTAGATCTGAATCAAGCAAAGGGACCAGTGTTCGAGCGCAGCATGACAGTGATACTTCTGCTGTTAGTTTCTTCAGTAACATCCCTCAAGGTATTTCTCTCCAGTAATGAAGGAACAGCTTCCAAACTTTTCTAAATTGAAATATGTCTAGTTTTACTTGCTCACTACGTTTGTAGTGCACTCTGATTTATTTCATGTAGGTTTATAGGCATATCTCTCGTTTTAAGCTTTGCTAATGTTTCATTAAGACACATCATGGTCCTCTTCAAGCAGATCTTTTTCAAATTTCACTTTCGATGATTTCATTAATTAACACAAATCATAAATTGTTAATTTTAGTTTCATTGTAGCCCTGTGTTATTGCTTTTTATATCCGAATATCAACGTGTTACCGCACCTGTCCTGTATTGGCCCGCCCTCAATTGATGAGATACACATATTAATGATGATTGATGCCTCTCGCCTCCTCTCAGAAGGATACAACTATTGTATCTACGGAAATCAGCGCTTACAGGGGCAGATGTGAGATCCCAAGCTGAGGCTTAGTATGCTTTTCTTTTGTTGAAATGATAGTTTTTTTGTATTGTTACGATCCTTCTTTTTCCGGTTCACTGCTATCCTCTTGTTCAAAATCCATAGGTTTCTTTTTCAAATTTTATCTTGTTTCATAAACTTCTATCGCTCTCGTTGTTTCTATGCGCAGCCTAGGGGACACAACTTTTGCATACGTTCCTCATTCCCTTTGTTTTAAACTACATGGTGCCTTCTTCCTTACTTTCTTGAGAACAACTTCGTTAGGATCAGGGAGACTTAGATTAACTTATAACCTATAATCTAATCTCTGTTGAGTCGGTATCATCGAAGTTGCAAGTGGAATGTCATAAAAAAAGTTGTGTCATCCAAGATGAGCTGCAAATTCAGATACCATAAAGCTTTAAAAGTTTTTTCCAACTTCTCAACCCTACGAAATTTTTCCAGTTCCATGTGTTGAAATAAAAACACGTGATGTTATTTAAGTTATTTCAAGTAATTTTAACACCTGAAGAATTTGAAAAAGTTTTCAATGCTGTACGGACAACCAATATCATCCAGTTTGAAGCAAGAGGTTACTCTGATGATGGAAGTCTCATCTGTCTAGAAATGAAAGTCCTATGCTCTTAATCTATTGACAAAATTACAAACTAATCCTTTTCAATGGGGCATGAAAGAACGAAGCTAAATTCAATTTACCTAGTTCTGTGTATTTTCTAGATGAATTTATCACGATGAAGTATATTTTGTTTAATGAGTAAAATGTAAATCCAGTCGAGTAAATTTAAAACTTCTATTCATTCCAGAAACAATCTCATCACTTGCGTTGGCTCTTGAAGAATCTCACCGTCTCTTAATCTGTGGACCTCCAGGAAGTGGAAAATCCTCTCTGGTTCGGGCTCTTGCTCGTTACGTGTCAGCGTCCAATGCGGGAAAAATATTTTTGAAAGCCGTAGCATCTTCTTCAGATACTGTCAACTCCTCTCCCCGAGCCAAAGGTGGTCCAAATACTTCTCCTGAAGAAGATCCAGTAACGTGGTTTACCGTCTCTGGTACCAATGGACTGCAGCTCTGCCATTTGTTAGCTTCCATCATGAGACAATCGTCTTACTCAAACAACAGCGAGAAATGTAGAGAAAAATCTTCTGATAACAGTCGTGTTGGGAACTGTGTTACAAATATCAATAACGCAAGTACCAGAAATTTTTCAAATAACATCAATTATAGTAACTACGGTGGTGAGAAGCCTATGAGAGTGGTGGTGATCGAAGATCTGCACCTAGGATGTGGAGTATCAGAGACGATTGAAAGGTGTCTCTCTGGGTGTACTGATGTTGCCTTTGTGGTCACGACTCGACAGCCACCTCATGCACACGCCAACCTCTCCAGAGTTTGCGGCTTTCGGTAAGATTTTTTGATCAAGTGGAACTTATTTGGGAAAATGGAACGTTTTTAATGCCAGATTCACTCGAAAGTCCAATCCTTTATTTGAATGATTGTTCTTCAGGTGAATGCAAACGTGAAAGTACTCGTATTTAGTGTTTGTATTTCGCATGGATCGTTGGCAGAAGCATTGTTGTTGCTCAGGTGGTAGATTAGGGATCAGTCATACAATGCGCATTCCATTAATCGAATTATGGCGCTTTATAGTGGTAATATTAAACTCTTTAACTTGGATATTACTTGTATGTTACCTTTTACTTCATGCTTTTAGCCATGAATTTACGATTCAGATTCGTATTCTGGATTCTTATCGTATTCTACATGTTTTCTTGAGCAATAATGATGCCAAAAACTCTCAAATGTTCTTTTTCAATACACAAGTGTGTCTCTCATTAGATTTTAAATTGACAGTTATTAGTTCCAAAATGCGAGACTAAAGATTTGTCAATGTTGAAGCTTATGCAAAAGGTGAGTGTGCCAGATTGAGCAACTAAGGTTTATTCGAATATTCATTTTGTTTCTCTCGAACTAAAAACGGCTCCGCCGCCATGTCTGATGTAATCTGTGGAATTGATTATTTTTACTAAAGATTCCAAGGTTGAAGTTAATAACGGAGATGATGAAGAGTAATAACCCTTGACCGTTCCCTCAAGAGATTTCTAGTGTGTTCGTCGCCAGTCGCTAAATTACTTATAAATCGTTACTCATTCAGAACGACCTGTGAGTCAGCTACGTTCCATAGAGAGGAATAGCCGCCTTATATGCATACCACAGGTTTCCACATTCTCAAGGGCTTCATTGGCCGTTTTATTGGGAGCTCCATAGAAAGCTTGTGAAATTCAAGGTACAAAAGTTTACGGTTTCCGCGCTGTCGTAAATGCAGTTGGCTACTCAAAAAGTCAGAAAAATTTCCGAGAAAGCAGCCTTTTCCTCAGCTTTCGTGTTGATTATCGCAATTAATCGCGTTTTGAGCTTTGAGGTGTTCTGCTATTCGGATTTTGAGCAATTGTTTCATTGTATTGCTTGAGACCTATGTTTGGCCGGTAAATTGAAAGTCACTGATGTTTTTTACACACGATTGACGTTCTCCTTCTTTTTCTGTTGTGACACACTTCCTACTTGCAGCGATCCCCAAGGGATCGATGATTACGTAGGAAACTCCATTCAGTGTTCTTGCTGTTAGGCAGTTAAATTGGACAAATTGATATCGGAGTGAGGAGTTAATCTATTTTAATACCCCATTCCT
Organism: Platorchestia sp. MABIK; assembly: GCA_014220935.1. Taxonomy (NCBI): domain Eukaryota; kingdom Metazoa; phylum Arthropoda; class Malacostraca; order Amphipoda; family Talitridae; genus Platorchestia; species Platorchestia sp. MABIK. The sequence continues at coordinate 60,570 of JACJUY010001320.1, read as the reverse complement.
AAGGAATTTGTTGTATGCCAGGGTTTCATGCACATCAAGAGCTTAGAGTTGCGTAATTTCCTTCAAGTTTCTTGAGTGAACAAATAGGCATGTAAAATTATGGCTTTCCTTTGTAATTTTCTGTAGAGCTATTACCATCTCGAGCGATTGTCCATTGCCGCCTCTCTTGATTCCTCTATTATTGACCGTTCTTTCGGTTTGTTTTCAAAAGTTGAGTGTTATTTCTTTATCCTCCTGTATTTTACGGTTCACTTTGCTGCTCTGCAGGTAAAAATTTGACATCTACAACAGATTTGTTTTTGATAATGTTGAAGTTTAGCCTTTCTGGTTTGGTTTTTCTTTTATATTTTATAAGTTGTCTTTTATGAGACCAGTGAAAGTCGTTCTAACGTTTTCTTTCAGCATCATAACGAACTTCTTTGTTTTTCGTTAGCATTAGTTCTTCAGATTGGGCAATATTCACTTTCTTTTTATAAATTTGATTATAAGCCGTGAGTTCAGCGAGCCCGAGTTGCTCGCGAGTTGTCAAGGTATTTTTTTGCATTGCTGCTTGGTCAAAAGCTAGAAGTTGGAAATCCACCATACGGCACCTCTTAAGATATTACTAAACTCTGTTCAGTTTTTTTAAATTAGGGTTAATAATAGCGAGAAACTAGGTATTATTGTTTCGTCTTGTTGATCGCTTACACTGTTATGCTATGGAATGTCGTAGCCTTCTTTTCTTTTCTAATCAATTATACAATAATTCCTACTTCGTCAGTCGTTTCAAGGTTGACCTTCAAATTTACGGTTTATTTCAGCAGGATATTTTAAACACAAATCTTAGTACGGCCATACATTTACTGTTTTAACGAAGGGTGAACACACTTATGACAAGAGTTTGATGAAACTAGCAAATATCGAGGATGATCAAATAATGGACAATCCCAAAGAACTTAACTCGGAGTACGCAGCGATGGTGACGAATTAAAGGTCTAGTAATTACGTTAAATCGGAAATGTCGATATGAAGTTACACAGAGATTACATAGACTCTCTCTCAGAGTGCCGGCTGAGTTTTAAATTAACAAGTCAAAAAGTGGCACTAACAGACCTTTACAAGAGGAAATCTCGTACTATAATGAATGCTACCTAACAGTCAACGTATCCTTAAATACCCGCAGTGACTGCTGCAGCTTCTGGAGATTCGTTGGGATCGTTGGCAGCGCTCAACCGTCGAAGGGTTCTGAGCACTTTTTCTCTGTCGCCTTTCCTATGCTGAGCTTGCTTTTCTCGTTGACTTATTACCAACCGATCGGGCGTAAGGTCCACGTTCCGCCGTTCACTCTTTTGGTGGTGAGCCGTTCACTCTTTTGGTAATGAAATTTCACAGTTTGTACCTAAGTACAAAACAGAATTTTCACCGACGTGTATCGATCTTTAAGGTGTGTAGAGCTGAGGGCGAACCTGGAGCCTGTGAGTGGGCTGCTGGGGCGAGTGCTACGCCGGCGCGTACTGGGTGCCGAGCTGCAGACACAGCAACCCATGCCGCAGTTGGACATCATCGTAGCCTGGCTGGAGCAGCTGTGGATGCACCTCAACACCGTCACTTTAGTGCCCTCCAATGACCTCTCTGCGCACTGCAACGTCAGTATGGAGCAATGGCTATTTAGGGAATTTTACACAGAGCGTAACAGAAACTAATTTAGGACTCTGAAAGTGAAATTGTGCATATTGGTCTGTTAGTTTCCTCTTATGTGTTGTTTCGACTAATACAACTTTTACAGCACCTTGAGGCTTGATTTGAAAATACTCCCGAGCCGAGAGTTGAAAGCAGTTACGGTGAAACGTAGGGATACGCACGATTCAGAGTAGCTAAAGAGTATCTTTTTTTGTCTCAGACGGTCACATTAAAGAACCTTCCTTAGCGAATCACGGCGAAATCAGCAATGCGTGTGGCAGGATTCATTTGTTTTTTAAATGTTTCTACCGTTAGTGTCACTCAGTTGAGGACCGTCTTGCCGTACAACCGATTTTGACAAGTGCCATTTTCCCTTTCCTATCTACTAATTTGCGCTATTCACCGCATTTAAACTCTCAAAGGTCCTCTTTTTAAAACCCGTAGTGGGTTATACTTACGAAGATTTGGAGGTTTGCTATCTTGAGATACCACTCTTCTTGTGAGTGTTCGGAACACTAATTGTTTCAGTTCAGCAGAAACAGTGCAAATTTTCCGCTCAAGTATGTTGATAAACATCTTAATATCTCTCATAACTCCAAACTGCCTCCTCCCATTATGCGCTGATGACTGGTGTCTCTATGCTCTAGCATATGAATGGGTGATGGAAATCGCCAGAATATACTTGTGGAAATTATATAAGACTTTATGTAAATTCCCTGATGAGCAATTTTTGACGTAAACCTCATGCGCTGCTTTGAAAGCGCCTCCGACTTCTGAAAACTAACGGAAAATTCGAGTATTATTCGGAAAGAGACGCATCTAAAATCTTTGCCGATTGACACAAGAATTATGTCAGTATGCAAAGTATTCATTACAAGTATTGTAGTATTGTGTCGTGAGGTTTGATACAGGAAATTATAGTCTCCTTAGTGGACATCTATGTTTTGCAGCCTTCGTTAAAAGCCCTGCTCATGTTCGAAATTATTTTTAATATGAATTTAATCATATATGATATTTTTTAGACTGACTATTTACCAACTGGACGGAACATTTTCATTCTAAAATTAAGAATTCATTTGTTTAGTGATGATTTTTCAGCATTTGTTTTATAAGGTAACATGAAGAATTATGAAACAATGTTAATATCTCGGTTGTTTACAAGTTGGTATGGTCTTATTTATGCGAAGAAATGTACTCTAACATTGCCTTTTTAGTAGACTCAAATATACTATTCAACTGGTGACGCAGTTCTGAGAAACAAAGGCGGCAAATAACATCATTAACTATAAAATCTGCTCGTGCATTTGTTACATCCGGGGAAGGAGTAAGGCTTTCTGGCTGAAAGTTCTGGCGTGTACACTCTTCTACCATGATGTACACACAGTGTTTGAAATACATCTACAGTTTTGTATCTTTATGTCAGAGTGATGTGTATGATTCTGTGTATAAAAATTTGAATCATAATATAACGCACTCATTAATTCTGTTATACACCATTGGGAAGATTTTCTATTTATCCATATCATGATGCAATGAATTCGTCGAGCTAAGTGCTTGAGAATAATATAATTATTTCAACAGACGCAGAGTCCTGCATTTCTGCCTCGCTCCCTGCAACGCTCTCCAGGCTCTCCATCTTGTATTTCCGACAAGTTTTCCTGCAAGTATGCTCCTGGCTTCGCGTCAAGTGGACGTAATGTAATTGAATGTAGCCAGCCTCAAGGAGATTTTAGTAATGATGTTGCCTTGACCTCCTCTCGGGCCAATTTCTGCACTTCGCGAAGTAACCAGGCTGCTGACCAACCCTCACGCTCATCTGGGTACTCTAAACTTTTCCTAAGCCCCAGTGTTTTAATGGACTGCCCGATGGATTTAATCAAGTCCCAGAAGTGGTTTCTTAAAACGTGGAACTATTCTGTTGTTCCTCAGATTAAGAAAATGCTTTTCGAAACACCAAAGAATTTTCCATCTTCTAATGGGAGCACTTATTCAAATGCAGGCAAAAGTGAAGAATTTCAAAATAGCGACGATTGCAAATGGGGATCGGCTTCAAATAATTTTCATAGAGAAACTGCGCACCTCTCGGATGTCCCTACCACAAACTTTGCGGACCCTTTACAATGGGTGCTGTCTACCTACCCTTGGCCGGCCTCGGTGGACTTTGGGTCTCATAACTTGGTCAGGTATGAAAACTCCTGTTTGCTGATAGTTCTCAGTTTTTATGTAATTGTGGCCTCCGTCATTTTTGAAGGACATTAAGAAATCGCTTGCATCGTTCCCACATTCTAAATGCTTCGATAAAAAGTTCACATCATACTGGATTTCATAATTCAAGGGAAATAATCACAATATTTCGTTCAAAAGCAAAACAATATGGTCGTTTTAGGGTTAAGGCTGGTGCTCGAGTACGAAGTGCCTGTGTGGCTACAGGAAATTCAACGCTCTCAAATTCAACGAAGTGGTTTGGCGCTATTTGAGCATTGTGATCAACAAGAGCATCAGGATGTGATTCGTTAGATTCATCAGGCATCTTGAGAGGGAGAATCAGCGCTGAACTATTATTTTGTTTGGCATCAAGAATATTAATATCTAACGTTCTAATCAATACGCTATTCCCTAGAGGTGATCTAAGTCCACTGAAGGTTGTGGTACATCAGCCGTACACTTTGTTAAAATGTGGTACAGTTTGATATCATTCGGATATAGAAGAACAAATGAATGGAAAAACTGGGTCGGTATCAAAAAACTGATTTGAAGGTTCAATGTGTGGATCCAATTTAGTTAAATGTTCACTTATGTTATGAACGGTATATTTCTGTTAAAAAAAAATTATAACATCGTTAACGAATGGCTTCACTAACCAGAGACCAGAGGAGTTGTGAAAGTTCTCTATACAATTGTTTTTTACTTTTATTTGCTCAAGAAATAGGAGTCAGCAGCTATTTTTATATATTTCAGAATCTCTTTCACACTTAATTCCACCGCATACATGCTGGTGATTGTGTAGTTGCAAGATACCGCTTTATAATGACAGAAGTTGTTAGAATAAATTCCTACGTGCAAACATTAACCCCCACAATGTGTCATTAGCATTCAGTTGCACGAATAAAAGATCTTGCGACGTGCTGTGTGGCTGGGAGGTGCAAGTTAAGAGTGTGATCATCGTAAAATAATTCGAAGAGAAATTTAATCCGTCTTTATGAAATAGTTTAGTTTGAATTTAGATGTAACCCTTGCATAAATATAGGAATATAGAACCTTCGGTGAGGCGTCGCCTCTTAAGTTTTAAAGATCGGAGCTTCATCTAATTAAACGTTTGAAAGACTACCCAACTATCATAAAAGATTTCAACGAGTAGCTGCATTCCATTGTGTTGTTTTGTTCGGAGCAATTAAATTAACATTTTCAATAACTTACTGAGAGTAACAAATCGCTCCAACTGAGAATGACCCACGAATTTTTGCCGCAAACGAAGAAGCATAACTGCTTCCTAGATTTGCGGCAATTAGAGATGATACTAAAATGCAATGCATATGCATGATAAATTACTGTGTCATACATCAGTTGATCTCGTTCTTGAAACTTTGTTTTTTTAACAGTTTACTGGAAATGAATGCTCCTCCGCTGACCCGGTCTCAGGCCTCTCTTTTCCATCCCCCGGCACCTTCCACTCCCACCCTCCCTCCTAAAGAAAAGGTTAGTTTACCCAACTAATTTCAATATTCTCCAAAGAACAATTCATTTGGTAACACTGTAGCCGAGATTCGTAAGAAGTGAGAGAAAGAATTAATGGGAAAAAACTTTTTTCGCTCTGACTGATGATTCTTATTTTTTCCACTACCCATTGTTAAGTCTCCTTTCCTGATAACCTATGAGGAGCACAACCCTAATCAATTTGTTTCTTTAAATTAAATTTGACTGTAAATGAAGTACGATGTTATAATTTACAAAAATGTACGGTGGAAGTACGATGGAATAATTGAAATTTTTTTTTTGACAGCGTGCGTTCATGAGCGAGGGAATTTATGCAGTGCCTTCAATCCGTCAGGCTTCCAAACTGTCTCCAGCACCGAACCCCAACGTTGGAATAATTTCCGACTCAGTCCGAAGTTCCAGCGCCTGTTCTGGGTTTTCGCGCAGTCAAAAACCCACTCCAGACGACAAAACCGAAGTTGCAGTTGAAGACGGCATGGGTCGAAAACCATCTGTAGGTGAAACCTCACATGACACTTCGTCGGAAAGTGTGGTGCACGATGTACCGTCCAGCATGGCTTTAATTGTGCCTTTTTCGACGGTGGCCATGAAGAATAAGGAGGTAAATCACAGTTCATCTATTTCTCTTTCTAACAATTTTCCTCAAAACAAAGTTCTGCGTAATGGTAATGGTTCAAGTACCAGTTACGACACTAACATCTATGGAGGTACCCCTAATTACTGTGAAAGGTCCCACTACAGACCGTTGAAGTCCTTTGGCAATTACTCGAAATCTCATGATTCTGCCCAGCAATCTGTGTCTGTCGATTCTAATGAAGAACCTACAGAAAGTAATCCCGGCTCTTCTCCCCGACAAGCATCCAACTCCAACGCAAAGAAAGATTTTTCAAGAGGGGACAACATAGGAGGAAATAAAATCTTTCCAAACTCTACGATATCCCCTTATCGATTAAGCGGAAGTCATTCTTCAGGATCAGACGAAGTCATGGATTCGGTCTCTTCTTCTCCAACAACAGTACCCAATGAGCCAATTTACTTCACCATTCAGAAAGACAGCGGTAAAAGTGAATCACCGGATGACAGTGATATGGACACAGAGCCAATTTATTTCACAATCCCTGGTGACCCAGAGGATACTTCTAATTCCTCTCCAAGTGCCGCTGCAGACGTTAATAACTGCGCAACATATGCCGACGGTGATAATCCCAAGTTACCGAATCGTAGTCCTTTAATAAGTGGTGGATACAAAAATATGTCAAACGATCAGTCTGACACCGTAGTCATCTCATGTCGACAAGACTCGAAAAGCAAAATTCTAGCGAAAAATACTGCTCGCAGTCTCACGTCTACCTTCAAACCATTCGAGACTACAATGTAGATGAATTTTGGACTATTCTGTATGTTTGCTAAAATGTGTACAGCGAGGTGAAATAAGTATTTAGACAGGAGAAAAATTTTTGTCTTTTGGCATTTAGGTAAAATAGTAACCCATGAAACATGTAAAAGCATATTCCATTAACTACAACATCACAAATATCAAATTACTACAATTTATACGGGATTCTAGCCCATAGTTGGTGAAAAAATTATTTAGAGACCTACATTCTCCTAATAAAATTTTTCAAATTTTGTACTGCTTAAAAAATCTTTGCTAATAAACCTTTCTAGAATTATCTAGAAAACACACTGAGAGGCTACGTTACGTTGTCAGTGTGACTGCCTGTCATTGGTGCGCGAAGCCTCGACATGATACCGTTGCAACATGCCTATGCCAAAGGAGCTGTCAGAATGTACAAAACGGCAAATAATTTCGGAATGTAAAAACCACAAAAGCTATAGAAGCATACCAAGAACCATTAATGTTCTTGTCAGTACAGTAGGTTTCATTATTGAAAAGTGGAAAGAGTCAGGGACAACTACAAACATGCCGAAATCGGGAGCTCTTCGAAAAATTCCAACAAGAAGTTTGGGAAAGGTGTTGCGTACAATTAAGACTAATCCCTTTGTCACTCTAGAAATGCTACAAACAGACCTCAGTATGGATGGCACTAACGTTTGCAAGAAAATGAGTAATGAACTCCACCGACATGATCTACAGTCGCGGAGTCTCTTAAGACGCTCTTGTTGAAGAAAAGGCTCAAGAAGAGGCCTAGAATCAAGGTGGGATTTTGCGAAAGCACATGTAAATGAAAAGAACGGCTCCTTTGAACGCACTTTATAGTTGGACGAGTGCAAAATTGAGCTTTTTGGTCGAAATGATACTACACACATTTGACGAAAAGATGGTACTGCGTATGACATGAACAATACTTTCCTTACAGTGAAACACGGTTTACGAAATATTATGACCAAGAGGGGTTTTTCTTTTAATGGTGTAGAAACACTAAAAATAATTGTTGGTAATATGTATGGTGCCAAACACAGACAGATTTTGGAGGGTAATTTGCAACAGTTAGCAGAAAAGATGGGATTCCTGAACGAATGGTGACTTCAACAGGATAATGATCCGAAACACACTGCTAAATCAACACAAAAATCGTTTGTTGACCACGGTATTACCGTTTCAAAATTGTTTAGCCAATCGCCAGACTTGAACTAAATCGAAAATTTATGGCGGATCCTGAGAAGTGGATTCATGCTAGACGGCCTTCAAACATTGAAAAATTGAAAACTTTTGCCAAAGAGGTGTGAGACAAAAATCCTCTGAAGTGTTGTTAGGACCTAATAAAAATCTGCAAAAATTGTAAAATGCATTAGTAAATGCTAGATGATGTTTGACAAAGTATTAAGCGTAATTTTTGCAATCGTTCAAAAACTTTTTTCACCACTTTTTTGCTAAAATACTGTATAAATTGTATGTATTCGATAAAGGTATATGTTTTAGTCAATGGAATATGTTTCTGTTTGAAATCAAAAAATGTTATTCCCATTATTATCGATCATTTGCCTTACTCGTAACAAGAACAGATGAAAATATATCCTTAAGCAGTATGCTCGTAGATGAATTTGATTAGACTTGAGTGCCTTTTCTAAACTTCACAGATTGTCCTAATTTATAGTTGTATGAAGAAGAATAAGATTAGGAAAAATTAGAGTCCCTTTCAAGTAATCGTGCACCAAACGAAACAAGTGTTGTTGTCAACAGACTCGTTGTGGATTTCTGTTGACAGAAAATCTCAAACTGTAGCTAAAAGAGACACCACAGTGGTTTATGAGCTTTCGCACTACAGTTCTCAATCACATACTTGTGCGAAATTCAATTTTCTATGCTTAACGAAGTAGAAATATACTAGGTATATAAGCAAAAATCTAGTGGTTTCAATGAGCCCACGAACAGTGGAAAGCATGTTTCTCACATCCGTCCAAACGTTGCAACTGTAGTGCAAAAAAACGCATAACTGTCTCACTGGGGCTGAACTGTTTTACTGGATGGCTTAATTGGATACTTCTTTTATGTAAGTACAATAATGTTCGTATTTTAGATTCCATGATCAGGTGACTACTTTATATACTTATACTGTAATAAATGAAATGATTTCGTATTATTGATATTTATTTTACGTTATTTTGCACAACTAATGTATTAAATTTGTCAATAATTGCAGAAGCATTTGTTATTAATTAAAAGTAGTTTCTTAACCTAGTTCAATCATGTGTTCATAATGTGTACAATGAATTTTCTTTAGGAAACGCTGAATTTTGACGCGTTGACTGCGTACGTGTTCAACTTGGTAAATGTATCATTCACGTACCAGTATCAATGAATAATATTTCAATTCTATCACTAATTTTTTTTTTAGACTTTGGCGCACAAGTTAAAATGTTATCGTGCATTTATATTTTTCTCGTTTCTTATATAGATAAAAATGTAATCAAGCTATAAAGACGGATTTTCAAATCTGCTACTTCCAACCTAACCAAAGCAACTGCAGTTAACATGTTAAAGAGAGGGATGCCGTCGATTTCCAAGCAGTCCAAAGCCTGGTGCCGTGCAAAAAAGCATTGAAACTACTGCTCGGTACCGTTAGCTTGTTTGAAGATCCATTCCACACGGAAACAAGATGATTTTTTCGGAAATGCTGGTGCACGCTGTTGAATTCATATTTTTGCAATGTAAATATTCTCGTTGCTCGTGCTTTAGATTAACTTCAAAACCTTGGCACTGCATGACCCAAACTTCATGTCAGTAATAGTTTTGCGGTTATGAATTTTTCATTTCTTTTCACCAATGACAGTCTGAGTAATACACAAATGTTCAAGTTATTTGATCTGCATTGAGGGCAGTCTTCTGAAATTGTGAAAGCTTCTTAAATTATTTACGCTCAAAGTTCATCCGAGTATTTCTGTGTCTCTCCTCTGGTTTCAAGGCTCCTCAAGACAAAGACTCCTCTGGTTTCAAGACTTTCGAATTGCTTTTCTTTATTAATAATTCTTGTGCTAACTGAGTATTCTACTAGCCCTTTAATCTACTTGATAGTCATCATTGGGGCTGTTCTAACTTTCTTGAGTATTTGCCTAGAAACAAGGTAGAAAATACATCGAGAAGCACTTGCGCATTGATGGCAGTAGGGCAACGACATGATCACGAAACCAAACTTCTGAAATAAATTTCCAGATATCTAATTGTCCAACAAAGCTATCTCATAGTGTGTCCAGAACCTCCGTTTATTAATTAAAAAGGGATTAAAAACGGTTACTAATTTTTGTTCTACTGTAATATATTTCCAGCCAATTTCAATCATTTCATTTCACTAGGAATAGCTGAATTTTTCTACGAAAAAAGAAGAACTTAGTTCAAGTCAATTTCTTTGATATGAATACTAGTGTACACGGCCTTCAAAAATGACGGTATTCGATAATGGTCGATAAAGCACATAAATCGTGAAATCATGTCATCCGGTCGTATTACAGATACGGTTATTAAGAAAATTCTCCCTAGCAGCAATATTCCCCAATGTAAACTCTTAACAGCGTAACAGAGAAGGACCAACCAAGCAAGCAACAACTTAGAAGTGTTATGTTGTTTATAAGGTAATTTGATTGTGTAGGTGATATTTAGACTGTTACTCTCAAAAACATAATTAGCCCCGATACGACTAGAGTCCGCCTCGTAAGGTTGTCTATCAATAATAAGGATATTTATATTAAGAAATTTTTAAAATCCAATGTGTTATGCATCTCATGTATTAACTTTATTGGAAATAAACGGTATTTCGTTATTAACTACTATAAGGGTGTATCGGAGTTAATTGTGCTTGATATATGCTCCGCCTTCCCTATTTAAAGTTTTCAAACTGATACGAAGTTTCCAAAATGACATGTTTACAAAAAACTGCCCAAAACTTAAAAAAAAAATGTTTCTGCCTTGAAGTTTGTCACTCAACTGCGTGAAGGTGAGGCGGCGTCTTGCAGATAGCTGATCTAGAGTTCACTTCTCTCAAACTGTTGCTCTTGGCATCTGCGAGAACTTAATTCATGTCTTTTACAGTGAAGTGATGCACCTCACCAATGCCTCCTATATCTCCAGGCCTGCTCTAACACGTGGCAACATAGTAATGTCACCCTAGTGGTTTATGATTGAGGATGTTTTGAATAGAATCCAACAGCCGAAAATTTGTTTATCCGCATAATTTTACCAGAACTTCTGTAATGTTGTGTGTGAGTAATGAAAAATTACATTTATGGTGTGTCAAGATTATGTAGTTTCTTACCAAACACGTTTTTTGGCGTATAGATTGTATGTTCTCTCATTTTTCTAAGGATTAAATGATGGAATCGCTGTTGTCATGTCCAGTAATGCATTTTGGAAAAAAATAGCCAACGCAGTTTTTAGGGTCATATTGTCTAATTTAAAGCGTTTTCCCCTTTGTCCATTGAACTGTGCCAGATTTATATGTCCACTGATGGCGCGGGCTATCGTCGGGCTCTAACAAGCTCCACTACGCTTTATTTTCAGTTGTATTAGAAATAATTATGGGGAACTGAATTTTTCGTGCACTCATTTGACTGAAAAAGTATCAGCGAGTATCTCCTAAGATTTTCCAAAGCTTGGTTTGCGCCGTTTTAAGAAATTAATGATAGATTGGAGCTAATCTAGTTTCATTCTTTCGACTCGACAGATGACACAAAATATTGGACCACTACTGTGACATCACGATTTCTAATAGCAAACCTGCAGAAATAGAGGGCATTGGTTTCGCACTTCCATTTCAAAACGCTGCAGGATACTGTTCTTCGACGAATCTTAAACTTGGCGTTTCATGACGAAGAGCAGAATTTTCTAAAAAGGGAAGAGCGATATCGTTTGTCCTATTCTGTGCTCCAGTACCGTAAAGATTTGATATATGATTTTTTTCGAAAATTCAAAAACACTGATTCTCTTAGGCTGTTCCAGGAGTATTTTTTGTCTCTAGGTTCGCCTTTCTCTTTTCCTTAGTCACTCATAAAGAGACAACTAATGTACATGTGAGAACACAACGCCCACAGGGGGAAAATGTGAGGTCTCAGACTAAAAGTAAAGTGAGCCTTTTGTTGAATTGAAATAGTTTTTGGTGTTATTATGGACCATCTTTATTCGGTTCACCTTTTTCCAGGACCCATTGGCTTACTACTTTCTTCTTGTTGTATTAACCTTTTTTTAAAAAAGGCCGTTTTTATGTGCAGGGTGCGGGAACACATTTTGTGCATGGATTCCCTGTTCCATACTTAATAGCATCTTCCTTCATCTCTTTAAAACACACTCCTATAGTTGTGGCTAGGGAAACTTAAACAAACTTAAAATTTTTAATCTAATTCTTTTTCAATCCTTCCTCGTTATACCGTGTAATTCACCTCATGCACTCCTGCACTGATGGTACACCAGGTACGTGGTCTGTCTACACTCGTCAATTTCAGCACTGTAGAGGCTTCTTGCTATTTTTTGAGCTTGATTCCTGATCGATGCATCTGGAGAAGTGGGTTTTCACATGCTGTGCTGGAGTAAACGTTTTGTAATTTCTCAGTATTTGTAATATGATGAAATAATCAATTCAAGAAAAGTCCAAAAGACTCATTTTATTATCTTTAGAATCAGTACGCGGGGTGGTGCGTGTGCTATCAGTTGCCAAGGATTTGGCATGTGCGATTATAATTAGGTCAAAGCTTTATTGCGTCTTCCAGATACCCATGTATGAATCATTACTAAATGTTATTGTAACATCTAAAGAACTGGACACGTATGTTTCTCTTGTACGACAAATATTCTCTTTCGTCAGTATAAATGCATAAAGCCAAATTTTTTTTAATGTCTTGTGTTTACGGTAAATCTTCGAAATGAGAACCAAACGACTGTGAATTAAATAAATGTGAATAAAAATGCGGTTTACAAATTTCTCCTATTAATTTTAATTTTTAAATCTCTATTAAGCCCATTTATTTTCAGCAGTTCAGATGCTTTTTATTCTTGAGTAAATCTAGCATAACGTTATCTGATGCTTCTTATTCTCTCTTCAGAAAGTAACTTTTGAAAATAGCAATTGGTGAGACTGAAACATCACAGTGACTGATCTTGACGCATATTTGGACTTTTGGGTTGAATAAACCCATAGAAATCAACCTAAGCTCAAAGAGCTAATTTACTTGTACCTATGAAGGCAGAGGTTGGCTCATTTTACCTCGAGTATGTAAATGCACTGAAAGTTAGTGAATCGTGTGGGCCTCAAGCTCCGATCAGAGGAGGTAACATACATCCTGAATGATGCATGCAACCCAAAGACGGTGAATTTAATTAACCTACCAGTTAGCATTCAGCGTCCTTACGGTGTAACAAGACATCAAACATATCTATTCTTTACTTAACACGACCACGTTTGACTACGAAGAGTTTCATCTGGTAAGTTCGGTTGTTGTAACAGGATTGGAAAATCGACTTTAATGTTTAAATACATTTATTTCCTGTCCCAGGTTGAAAAATAAAAAAACTCAATTTTGTGATAAAACGTGCACTAAAATCTGTTTCGGAAAGGGTTGTGAATTCAGTAATGAATCACTATAGAAATTTACGTGTATTGGGAGCGCTAATTTCCATAAGTAGAATATTTGTGTCCCCTGGGGCGAATCATGAAAAGAGTTGACCATGTTCCTCCTCAATATTAAACCTTTAAGGATGTAGCACCCGCAAAAAAGGAATACTCGGCCCTCAAACAATACTTTAGATCACCAGATATTGTCTCGGGATTTTTTTTTAGTTATTTGAAAAAATGTCAGGTAATTTTTGATGAAGAAAAGAATCTTCAAGATCTTCATGTTTTCGGATTTGGATCGTGATGTTTGTTACTACGGTTTCAAAAGCGATCGAGTTTGATAAGAATATTAACCTTTTCAACGCTACCGAAATATACGTACGTTACAAGAAGCCTTGCAAAAACCTTCAAAAATGCTATCCTGCATCTGATTTACTACAAGCATCTCATCCGAGATCTTAAATATGTACCGATGAAAATAGTTCCGGACGAGCGCAAGTTGGGCAATAAAACGATGTTCTCGAGACTCGTTTTTTCAACATCAATTGTACAGTTCCACAGTCTTCAATGCAGTAGCCGGCTTTAACAATAATTTACAAAACTGTCCACAGAATGGACTATACGAGTTTTTTCAAGAGTTCAAAAGAATAAGAAGCAATTTGCGTCTTGAATGGCAGAGTGCTTCCTTCTGACGAATGCTTCTCAAGTAGTGATGTACGATATTCATTTTTGGCCGCGTCCTAGTAAGATTCAAGGAAATACTTAATACCGATCGATGTGAGTCATCAGTCGAATGTTGAGTGACCGCCCTCTGGGAACTCTCGTCTCTTTACAAGAGAACCTCTGACTATCACGACCTAGGACCACGATGGGGCAATGAAGCTCAATGTCAGTTTTATTGCGCCTTTGAAAACGATTGTAGAAATGAGAAACCCTCGCTTGATCAAAATTGTTTCATTAATCTCAAGGCACTTCTTTCCGAACTGAAAAAATTCTTTCTCCACGGCTTCAGCTTAGGGTTTGCCGATGATTAACAATTTTTTTCTAATAAAAAGCTGCACTTGAAATTAGTTCAAAAGCATTACTTTAAAAAAAACTTCAAGTTCATTAATGTGCAACCAGGAGTCCACATTTCACGAGTAAAAACTTGACACCCTAAAGTACAGCGCTAAATTTTCTACGTGGTAGACTCAACTCACGTTTACACTGTGTGTAACTGAGCGGCCAGTGTAATCCATGCGAATTGTTTTTCATAAAAACAGGTTCCTACATCGATAACAATGAATGTTTACTTTTACAAATGCGAGCTAACGAAAGAGACTCAAGAAGCCACCGGACCTGGAGCGTGATGGATAAGGAGGCTCTTCTACGCCCACGAGAGGACAAAAAACTTTGTCGAGTCAAAGGGCGAAGTGTCAAGGAGCCACGAACAGACATCCGTCGACGGGGCTCGTACTGCAGTCAGGCGGCTGCTCGAGCATCTCGTGCACCTCTTTAGGTATCCTACAATCGCCTTCTCTGTAACATCAAATTGGATCAACATTTACGTTGCCCTTTCAGATCTCGAGATGAACGAACCAGCGCACGAGTGTCAGATAACGTACCACGCGATGTGTTTTTCGCGGCAAATATACTCGTATTTACAGAATAGATTTCTTCCAAATTTTTAAATCGAGCAGCACCTGTACGTCAGTCAAGCCCTTTATTTTCATAGTACAATTACCGCCATGAACAGCGGCTATAAGATTCTCTGCAAATTGAAGCGAGCGAAAGAAGCTACTGAGAGTTCTTTCTTGGAAGATGCAACTATTCAAAATGTTAGCTTAGTTAGTGATGGTAATTTCAAAGAAAGCAGCCATATTTTCGAAATACCCTGGAGTAGTCAACATAGGCCGATGAACTTGAAAACAGCTCGCGAACAATCCACAGAGAATCTCCGGAAGAGTTTCAGGCAACAATTACCAACGCCCTGAAGCGACGCTGTCACAAGCAAACTAAACAACGTAAAACTGTATTCCTCCCCAAAGTAAACTTTTTTTCCGTCACTTTCTCCGATTTGAAATGCAATGTTTGCCAGAAACCCTTCAGTCACTAACACAACCCCGATTTACCCAACTCAAAAAAGTCAGACACGTCTTGTGTTGACGTTTTTTATCGTTATCGGAATGAACGTTCTGAAGTACGAGTCGATCTTCTCTCTCCCTGGACACTTGTGCTCTCACCTAGAAGATACGGTACCGGAGCATTCAAGCATACAATCGGTATTCCAGCTGAATTGGCTGCAAAGGTACATGTAGCTAATTCAGTAAGAACGTGAAGTAGTCAGACTACTGGAGATGGTAGAAGTACCGACTGATCAGTCAAGAACGCTCATTCTTCAACAACGTTCTTACGGTTACTCTTAATGTTAAGATTTTTTTCAATTTTTTTGTTACTGTTTTAGGAAGAGAAAACTCAGTCCACAAGTGATGCGGCCACTCGGCAATTCGACACGATATGAACAGGAACGCATTGGTTGCTCCTAACACAGCATACGATGACGCTCTCTTGGACCACGCGCCAACTGAGCGTCTCGTATGCCACCCAACGCAGCTACGGGAAGCAATCATCAGAAAGGAAGTGATGAGTGATTGTGATCTCGACAACAGACGCTTAAGTTTCGGAATAATTTTGACACACATTCGTCTCCACAATCAATGTATATCCACTCCACAATAGTCTTCGCCAAGTACAGCGACGAAGATTATAAATACAGATGGAAGTACTTAATCAAGCGCTTCACTTCAATATGAATGCAGCCGCTATCATCAACTATAATATGATGAAATATGGAACACGAAGCGTTCGCTACTTTACAGCCTACAAACAGGACTTCAGTGAAGCGAACATGGAAATTGAAAGCGCTATTGTAATGAAGACTGTAAAATGCTGCGATAGCTCGCCGCGCAAGGATGAAATACTCGTTACAAGATAACCAAGGATCAAAATTTGTATTTTGAAGTCTCAGTTCTTTTGTGACAATACATAAGCATGAGGAGGGGGAAAAAAAGCTGCTCACAAAAAGACGCGAAAAGAACACATCAACGGAAAATTTAGAGTTCAAATTTCCCCAAAAAAATACTCGCACGATTGCGGCGGTAACCGTTCGATGAGTGGGTGGGATTAGATCAGATTATTAGTTAGTTTAAGCCTCCCTATCCGCTACAAAGGCGATCCAAAGAAAAGAAGGAGGAAGGCACCATTTAGTATGGAGTTTAGGGAACGTGGAATCTACGCAGAAAGGGCATAGAAACAGTAAGATGAGAAAGAAGTTTATGAAACATTATCAAAGTTCAAGAAGAAAGTAGAAGGTGTTGAAAAAACAGGACAGCAGTGAACCGAAAAAAGATGGTCCGTAACAGAACAAAAACCTATTCTATTCCAACAAAAAGGAAGCCTACCTAACCCTTAGCTCGGGCCCTAACATAGTCCCCCTGGGAGCGCTAATTCCCATAGATACAACAGTTGTATCCCCCTGAGGGGAGTGGGTGGGACGAGTGGGTTTTATTGAACGTCGATGGATCGAGGAGCAAAACCGATTTTGATTAGAGAAATTGCGTAACCGTAATTCGGCACTTGTAGACAGAATTCCGATGTACGCGATTTCCATGAATGCAATTCAAAACGCACTGACACACTGCAACTAAAAAATATGATTTCGAAAGGCAATAAATCCTTGAACTTCTCTGCAGCGCTGCAATACAACTGCCAACTCGAGAAGAATTTAGGTAGCTTAGTTTTCAACCGACCATATCTCGTTTATACTAGCCCAACTTCTAGAAACAGGACCGCATTGAAGGTTAGTTGGAACGCGAACAGGTCACTACATTCGTAAAATGAGCGAAGCGACTTTTAACTTTGAACCCTAAAAACAAACTCTGTATAATCGCACAAATGCCGGAGAACATGCATTATTTAATACACCGTGAAAGATCATTCATAGCACAGTGCATACCACAAAACCACGTTTCAGGCATTATTGGACAACAGCAGCACATATGACTTGATTGACATGACTCGGAACCATCGACTGAAACGATGACCTGCTAAGCGAAGATCGAAAAATGAGCTCAAACACTGAAATTTAAATGAATTGTGCGAAAAGAAACAATGTCGATAGATCAGAAGCATTTTCTTTCCATTATACAGAATTAAAGAAGTGGTGTACATTACTATTGACGCTGGAAATGTCAACACGTCGAGTAGATAAATACAATAGTTTTACTCGTCCACGATCACGGTTTATAAATAACCCGTTCTGTTAATTTAACATAGGCTTTCATTTACTATAGTCAAAGCATGGGACGAATTCAATTACAATTAACGTCGAGATAAAAGCCGTTACTCCCACTCGTTCATGGAAGAAACGTTAAACGAGGACCTTAAAATGTACCGAGGAAACGCAAGAAATGAAAGGGAAACAAATGGAACACTCATTACCGTAAAACTTCAAACTCGACAGCACTCTCACTCATGACGAAGTCAAGGCGTCCAACACCCATGACACGTAGGAAAAACGACACATCAGCTTATTTTGAAACTAATATTTTACAACTGGTGTTAGCAACTACCAACTATATGCTAGATGCAAGGAACTGTAAATTTTTTGCAATACGCCCAACTGAAAACCTTGAGATCGACAGCAGTACTAATTACATAGTTCAGCATCGTGCGCAAGAAGGATAACGTGCATTGCTATCTCAGTGTTGTATGGTTAGCTTTAAGCGGTGGTGTTCTATCATGTTTATTAAATTGGGAAAATTACTGCCAGATCACTTGGCAGAAAGAAATGAAAAATAAATGGACATCAATGAATAAATTAGAGTTTCTCATACAAATGATTATCTACCCAAAAAGAATTTGAAATGGTATACCTGTTTTCTTGTAGCGGGTGTGGTAGATGTCAGAAAAAAGGAGACTCGAGTATTCATACACTTTTGGAGAGCAGATGTGCAGCAACACCAGCAATTCCGTCGTAAATTCTCTCCAAAAATGAATCAAACAAATTCACAAGCCAAATATAGTCACAGTGTTTATTTCCATTATTTCTATACAAAACTCAACAGTCTCTGTAGAATAAAACAGTTAATTTGTCTAAGCAATCTAGCATACAATATACTCTACATTAAAATTAGCAGTATTTGAATACCATGAAAGGCGCTAAAAACAATCTACTTCCCATACCATACAATTTCTCGGAATATAGAATCTAAGGATAATATTGCAGTGAAGCCATGTGCTAGTGGTACACTCAAGTCAGTAGTGAGATATAAATGCATGGTAAAAATAGCTCGCGTAGACTTGCATTTTCAAGTGCAGTGTGTCCCAACCTCGATGGTAATGAATCGGTCTGATGCCATATTAACAAACAAAATTTTTTGTCGAATGCATGGCCATTTTAATTCAACATAGCAATTTAACCTGTACTGTAGTACTTAAACATATTTTTTAGGCTTTTTTCATTTTTGAAGGCTTGAATGTCAGTTCAAATTCAATTTCGTTCTTCGAAAGAACAAAATTATAAGACGAACAAAAATTTATCGACAACGGATAATTCTCCATTGGGTCACACTGCACTGGAGTAGCAGCAGCTCATAAGCAATGTGATATACCATACCTAATTTTATGTTAGAAACTTAATACTTTTAAGTTTGACGACGATAAAACTCAAACGTCTGCACGTAAAATCAGGGTCAAAAAATTGCACGAAATTATTTTCATCTATTCAAGCTAAGAGCTAAAAATAAACTTATTTCGAAACATCTGACGGTTTAACAAATATTTCTATGATAACATTGCCTATAGCACGAATCAGCCGCACAAATGTTTCTCTATTTGCCTTGCGTGAGCTACGTATGAAAGTGAATACTGCAACGATGTCGAAGTAAAGCTCTTGCATGGCACAGCAAAGCGCCCCCGTACGGAAACAATGAGGGGAATCCGGTTAACTCGTTCCACATACACTTGCAGACAAATAATTTAGCATTACAATATCGTAAACGAGATGACCAAGGTTGTCCCCACATCATTTTCACACGAGCTGCATGCTGCCTACAGTAAATGAAGACAAAACCCAGGGCACTCAACGAACTCTGGACGCTTCATTGCACCTGGACGCATTTGCGGCTGACACTAGCTACCGAAGCAAGTCCTTATATGGTCTACAACGCTCTAATAAACATATATATACTTTATATTACCTTAACACATTCGTATTTGCGTTGGTAAAACCTAATTTGACAATTTTTTAAGACGGCAGGCCTCGTTCGTAATACCGTCATCTCCAATTTAATGCTCTCAAATTCACTTTCATAAGGATGTTGTTTTTTTTAATTTGCACTTCAAGCGTGAATCTGCGCGCTCTTCCTCCCAGAGGCCAATTTTTTAATTTTAATATATTTTTATAGAACTTTAACCCAGAAGTATTTAATTTTACGACGGACAATTGAACAATGAAAAATATTAGATGTAAAAACTCTTTGATGACATTCTTTAATTTTATAGCCTACTAAGATCACAACGCATGCTGATAATTGGAGACGATTCATCAAAATCTACCCAAAAAGTCTTCAAAATCAGTTCAATTGTACCTCAGAGAGTCATTCTCACTGTACACAACAGGTCTAAATGATGACTGAACTTCATGATGCTGACAACTCAGGAGTGCGATTTAATCCTTGAGAATTTCGAAGTGCACAAGTCCAAGCCTGTTGCTGCGGTCGTGGCGAACGTTCTTAGCCCAGGCCTTGCACTCAACGTTGATGAGGACGAAAGGCTGGAGGTTGGTGAACTCGAGCGCCACGATGGGCGACAGGTAGCCGGGCGTGTGGCTGTACGGGAAGTAGTAGGCGGGGAAACCGCGCCACGGCGAGTATGAAATGGGGCCCACGTACTCCTCATCAGCAGGGTTCTCGCCCTCGCACGAGAGCCAGATCATCTGACGAAAAAATTCCTCGCTAGTAAACACTGTCAATCAATCTAGGCATGCGAGTTCATAACCGCTCGTAAACTTCAAATTAATCTATAAATAAACTGCATTGATTTAAATCTTGTAAGCAAATGAACATTAAATAAACTAACATGTAATTCGCTTCAGCAAAATACAAAGTACCTTAAGTAGAATAAAAACAGATTTCTACGATTTTTCACTCCCAAGTTCTCCTGAATAAAATGATTAAACATTAAAGTACGAAATTGCATTTACATGCAGCTGCATCTTAAACGAATTAGATTAGATTAGATTAATAGTTAGTTTAAGCCTCCCTATCCGCCACAAAGGCGATCCAAAGAAAGGAAGGAAGAAGGCACCATTTAGTATGAAGTTAAGGGAACGCGGAATCTATACAGAATGGGCATTGGAACAGAAAGTTGAGAAAGAAGTTCATGAAACAAGATAAAAAATGAAGAAAGTAGCAGATGCTGAAAAAGAGAACATTGAATCAAAAAAATATGATCCTTAATAAAATAAAAGCCTATTCTATTTCATAAAAAGAAGGCCTGCTCAACTCTCAGCTCGGGACCTCACATTTTCCCCCTGGGTCATGAAAAAAATTTTGACATAAGGAAAAAAAATGGAAACGACTGCGTCCGCAACTCTGACAATGAAACAATGTAATTCTCATAAGGAGGGACCAATAATTAACGTAACAATAGAGTAACAATAGCACACAAATTAAACAACACAGCACTTTCTCAGCACACACCCGTGAGTTTTATTCAGGTGTTCTTCCATTTCTGAGCGACACAGCAAACTAGATAAAAATCCTCTACCAACCATGATGAGAAGCGCATGCTCGGTCAGAAAAAAAACGAGGCAGAAATTCCATATTGCAAAATGCATGCAAGATTACCAAAAAAACAGCACTGTGAGGCGGAAACTATGAGTACCTTGGGCATGTTTCCGTCACTTTCGTCGGTGAGTTTGATGATGTGATCCTTGAGGTCCTGGGGCATTTCTTCTGGGAGTTCCTCTTTGGATGTGTACACATCGGGCTGCCAGCCCATCATCTGAAATGCATCAGGAACTTAGACTTTGAAAGGTGCCGCAATTGTGCGTTTACTTACAACCAAATTTTTGTACATATCTCGTAACTTCAACAAAATAAAACACATTGAATTTAGTAAGATATTGCACAAACATTCATAACCCCTCTATGCATAACATGCAACAGGCAAGCTATGGCTATAATAAGCTAATGAAACAAATTAGTTCTCAAAAATACTTCTCTCATTTTGAAAATGATATAACGCACTAAATTTTGACTGATACTACATAATGAATTACAGACTCGTAATCAATTTCAAATTTAAAAAGAAATAAATCTCACAACGAGAAGGCGCTTCAAAGAAATGGGCAAAACAGTTATTGGAGAACAGAGAATCGACACATTGAAAAGAATCCTTGAAATGCGTTATGATTCCCAACGTGCTATGATAGTAAGTTATACACCTCAGAGATGCTTCGATACCTATACGCTGAAAATTAAAACCACTCCCAACACCCCTGAAAATGATCAATTTGATACCAAAATATAAAAAATTAAAAGATGATAATTTTACCTAGAAATAGCAAATTAATTTTTACAATATTAATCCTAAGAAATTGAACATAGGAAATACAGAAGTTTATAAAAAGCTTTTAAAATCCTTCAACTCAAGCATAGCTGGTACCGTAAAATAAGTGTAAAACAAAAATGGAAGAAATGTATTATGCCTTATTTATTAAAGAATCCCTAACCACAACAAAGGCAACATCAAGAGAGCAAAGAGAAAGGACCACTTAGTTTAGACTTAATAAAACGTGCTATCTATGCACAAAATTGGTCCCAACACAAGATGACCCGCGTATGCGAACAGTGAGTTGAGAGAGGAAGAAAAACAAAAAGCAAAAGCTAAAAGTGAAGTGGGTATAAAAGATAGAAGCCCCAAAGGTACCTTAACTCGCCTAAACCTATTGCCTATTTTAGGCTTCTAGGGGGATAAAATAGAAGTGCATTATTCAATGGAGTCGTGCGTGATGGTATTAGATCGAGTACTGAGATACAATCTTTGAGAAGCGCAAAAAGAGTGACCTAGTGATGAATAAAAATGTAAACATGTTGAGCTAAATAAAGATAGGACTCAATGGTAAAAGTGTTATACATTTGAATGAAACAATAGAAGACCAGAGCTATGGTTAATAATGCATGACGTTCAATGCGAGTCCTAGCATTGAAATACTTCAAATGAGCGTTGCATTGAAACAGCGAGCTCAAAAGAATGTGAACCACACAAAACAGCAGGCCCTGAGTGGAAATTTTCTTCGATACAGCATCAATGAAATCCTTCTGTACAGTGCATGATTACAACCATTATGCTTTACGACTTTCTCAGCCTCAAAAAATGACGGTGATCGAGATTTAACTGCACTACGACGTGGGGGAGCTAAACCAATACGAGCAGCTGAGTCCAAATCATCGTAGTATTGTCAAAGAATAGAGTTTAGTGCTGAGCACCTGCGTGCAAACAGACTCGTCTTCGGCTCTGCTCGCCTCTGTTTTCTTTTATTTTGATGCAATGAACAAAAAGTCTACTTCGTGCTGTTCGAAAAAATTATTTTACCTGAGAGCTCAAGTTTCCAAGATTTCCTAAAAGTTATTTTACCAATCAACACAATCTTCAAGATGAACACAATACATGTAGAGCCGTTCATTGATAAAAGCTTTGAATTTTAATTGTAATACTTAATGATCAATTTAAACCTCGCTCGAGACAATAGCCCACAG
Organism: Platorchestia sp. MABIK; assembly: GCA_014220935.1. NCBI lineage: Eukaryota > Metazoa > Arthropoda > Malacostraca > Amphipoda > Talitridae > Platorchestia > Platorchestia sp. MABIK. The sequence continues at coordinate 37,394 of JACJUY010001320.1, read as the reverse complement.
ATGATACAACTTGGTTTAAGAGGAATTTAAAAACGAGGAAAATTCCAAAGAACTTAATCATATTTACTAGGA
>JACJUY010001320.1:9693-35726 GCA_014220935.1 Platorchestia sp. MABIK | reverse complement strand
TTATTCTCTTCGCGTCCCAGGCCCGCTATGATGAAATAACACTTGTGTCCATACTTTGCGCACGTGATCACACTTGACCTAAACCTTATTACACCTTTTAAATGCCTTCATTTTCATCTTATCAGATCCGCTCAGTCTTCTAGTTATCCCAGTAACAAATAAGTAGGCACCTCTTCGTCATAAATATTTTTATGTACAAATGCGAAGTGTTTTATATAGCCATCACACTCAAATTGGCACTGTTTACCCGCCGAATGATCCAATCCCTATCGACAGAACACGCCCAACACTGTTTAATAACCCTCAAATTCAATTTTTTCTTCATTCTAACTTAAACCTCTGTACCGTCTCTACAATTTTTCAATACCGCACATTCAAGTGCGAAGATTAGTGGACGCGTCACATGCACATCAGCAAAAAGTCAATGGCAAGGCAATGTCAAGGAATTATCCTACCACAACGACCAAACGCCTCATTTTTTTTATTTTAGAGTCATGACTTAAAGTAGTTCTAACTAAAAATTTTAAATTTTCTCAAATATTTAGGTTAGCACACGTCGGAAGATTGGTTCGTAACTGGGTGTTTCTTTTTATCAGGCAGCCCAATGCAGGACGGCGGCTCAGCACTTACGCTTGATGAACTCATCAAGGGAAGTGGTCCAGTGCTTGACATCATCGTCGTCGCGGCTCTTGTACCAAATCAGCGTGGACTCGACATTTTCCGCGCGAGGCAGAGGACGGAAGCCCAAAGCTGCAAGTAAAATTGGACTAGATTAAAATATAGAATTAATCATGTAATTCAAGTAACTAAATAATCCTTCCAATATCTTGTAGAATCTATTACAAAAGATTTAAAGATACGTTTCTTATCGATAATGATAAAACCTGGATCAAATGTTAAATTAATCTATTTCAAATCAAATTTTAAATTAAAAACCTTGTGAGCACAAAATGTTTTCATTACCTCCACTTCATAAACGCTCATAGTTGGAAACATAATGAAATTAGTTAAACTCCGTTCACTTGATCGTTTTAAGCACACCCTTACACCGAATTGATTTGACTCGAATGGAATTTTAAGGCCTATATACATAAGCTAGTTACTCCATACAAGTACAGTAAAACAGATTTTGAGGAAGCAAAATTAAGGGAAGTCCACAGAAGAGCTTTAACACACTTTCTGCGCAATCTTTTATAGACGATCCTGAGTAATTACATTAAATCGCATTTTACGTCGAATATGTTTGGAATTCAACTGGAAACGACTAAACTTCTCAGAAAAATACTTCAGTTTACACAAACTGTTGTGCAGAACTTTTGGTGAGAGTTGAGTTTATCTGTACTTATATGACATCACAGCATATTGCTATCGAAAGCGCGGACAAGCGCTCGCAGATAGCAGGAATACCTCCTAGGATCGTTGTATTAGGATAAGGAAATACTAACCCGGATTTGCAAGAATGCTACTGCCTTCGCCTGGAGTGTATTTTGGCCTGTAGTTGACGTCCAGTGTCTGGTAGAAGATGGTCATCATGACGGCGAAGAAGCCGGCGAGGAACGAGTAGAAGATCAGGTAGAAAACACCAATCTTCACTGAAAAATAATACAAGCATTACAAACAGGCACGCATACAATACCAAAACTAAAAACACGCATAGAAACAAAATACTCACTTACAATAACTCTTAGACGTGTGAACTACCTTTTTCAAGGAAGAGAATATGCATGTATTACAAAAACAAACATTTAGCGTAATGGCAACGCCCACAACGACTGGCGAATGAACGTCTAAAAAAAGCAAGTGTGCGGTAAGAGAAAGAAAATAAGAAGCTGCAGTAACTCTAACAAGGCTATTGCATCATCTACTCGGAAATGAGGACGGCAAAAAAGACATGTCAAAAAGGATATTTAGCTCGGACTGTTTCCAAGGAGCATTACACAAATAAATAAAGATAGCTTACACTACAAATAAAAGCACTGCACGTTTGTCGTAGAGAATAATAAGCGATAGCCAAAGCTCGAAATTTAGTGTCTGCTTTTCGACATATTGGCCATCCCAACAGATGATCTGAAAAACAAGACTTCAACCGCGAAACTGAACTCAATTCAATCTCCTACATCAGTTAACAGAGTAGCTCGCATTTGATAGCAACAATAAGATAATTGACTGAACAAACGCTAGATACTACCATTTTAGATAGAACGAAGCTTACAGTACTTACAGCTATCATGCCGAAGGATTAGATTAGATTTAAGCCGTCGAGAAAAAGCTCATGAAACAAGATAAAAGTTAAGTAGTAGGTATCGAAAAACAGAACAGAGAACCGAAAAAACGATGGTCCTAACATGAAAACATTTCATTTCAACAAAAAGACGGCCTATCCAACTCAGCTCAGTACCTTACATTTTCCCCTGGGAGTGTTAATTCCTATAGATGGAATAGTTGTATCCTCCTGAGATGTACCGAAGGAAGGAATGAATGAAGTGAAAAACTATGGAGTAAGCCACACGTCAAAGTGTAACAGCAAAGCAAGACGCATAAGCACTGCGTGTCTCAAGCTCTACAAAAAAGCAAATAACTTGCTATATGTAACATAAATTGCAACACGATTGAACAAGTTAGTAGAAAGGAGCCTTCTAATCACGACAAGGCATTCTCAAGAAAGCAAGGAGGAAGACTCAATTAAATATGGAATAAAGAGAACGGGGAATATGTGAACTAAGTGTGTCTCCACACTCTCCGCAAAAAACCGGCGTGAGTGAAAGGAGATTCGAGTTAATGAGAAACGTTTTAAGTTGAAAATAAAGTAACGGGTGCTGAAACAAGACATCAGTGAACGAAAACAAAATCTATTCAATTTCAACAAAAGGATGGTCTACCTTACCTTCAACTCGGGACTTCGCATCTTCCACCTAGGAACACTAGTTCCCATAAATAACATAATCTCCCCTGAAGGGTTTGATGGCTGACGTATTCAACTACTCAATTTAGGCCAAATGCAAGAAAACAGTGTGCTGCCCAGATGTCAAATGAAGAGACGCTCAACTGCAATTGTCTTCTCGCAAGTGTTGTAAGTACGAATTAAACCCTTGCAGATGATAGGGGAAGAGAATGAACTTTTTGCCTCAGATAACCTTGCTAAACCACGATAAATATAAAATGGCGACTCCGTTTACGAACATTTCATGGTATATAGAAGACGAAATCATTGTACACTAGCAAGGAGTTAGCTGCGTTCAGAAGCGTCTTATGATACTTGTATGTCATAAGAACTTTAACATGATAAAGAGATAACACACTATATGAATCTTATCTCGAGTCGGGTTTTCCACGAATACAAACCAGACCAACATAAAGTTGTTCAATTCAGTAGTTCAAGTAGAAGTTTTAAATAATGTTAGAACACAGGGCGTCGTGTTCTGGCAGGTCTAATCTCTTGACACACATAATCGAAGAATAAATGCACAACTTGTGCGTTATTTCACTGTTCAGGACGAGTTACAACATATTTAGTAGAACTCGAGAACATGTGGCATTAAACGCTAGAAAAAATGAACCAGCCAATTCTCAAATAGACATCACAAGTTTCATTCATTTTGACAAAGCATACTCAACATTCGAAATGCCAAAACTAAGCCTCTCCATAGCAAGTAACAGCGGGATGAGTATCGTATTCGTTGATTACGACTACTAAAACCAAGAAATTTACAAAATAAAGCCCCGACGTATTTAGTTTTGCTTGACTTCATATCAACACATTGTAAACTTCAAACTAATTTCACGACTTCCCTTAAAAACGAAAAAAGTTCGAAACTAAATAAAAAATACGCATTTCGGACAATCTGACTGACAAGAACCTCGTTTTTGGCGGAAATTTTACAACAGAATAGACCCATCTGAACTGTAGATTTAAGTAGTTTGTCTACTTTTAATAATTGAGAAATTGATTCATAGGAAAACCTCAAACTAGCGATTATAGCATGGCATTTCATCTAAGTCAGTGGTAAAAGAGGCATATTGCAGCTGAACTAGAAAAAATGCAAATAACTGCCCACATTACATAGTACAAATACCCAAGGCTGTCAACTAAAGCGTCATTTTCACAAGTTCACCAACAATTTGCAATGCTTTATTTTGAAACTCTCGTGGACAAACAAGGACGCTGGACAAACAAAAGTGAGCTGGCATTAGCGTTTGAACTGCCAGCATGAAATAAACTAGATTAGGCAAGTCAGATCTGATCTCCTTAACCGTAACAAAGGTGTTCAAAAATAGAAAGGTTAATAGACTATTATAGATTATTAGTTAGTTTAAGCCTCCCTATCCGCAACAAAGGCGATCCAAAGAGGAAGGAAGAAGGCACCATTTAGTATGGAGTTAAGGGAACGCGAAATCTATGCAGAAAGAGCATAGAAACAGTAAGATAAGAAAGAAGTTCATGAAACAAGATCGAAGTTGAATAAGAAAGTAGTAAGTGCTGAAAAAACAGGACATCAGTGAACCGAAAAAAAATGATTCTAAACATAACAAAAGCATTATGTTTCAATAAAAAGAAGGCCTACCTTACCTCTCACCTCGCACCCTCACATTGTCCCCCTGGGAGTGCAAATTCCCATATATACAATAGTTGTACCCCCTTGAGGGAAAAATAAAAAGGAAGGTGACATTAACACGTTCCCCGTTTATTGGTCCATTTGTATAGCTTATTACGTACTAGTTGAAATGAATGACATTTTTAAGTATCGTGACTTCTTTAAAAAATTATTCAACATACCAGGCAAAACGCATTGTGGTGCCGTGTTTTTCATATTTCTTAGAAACTACATAAATGCATTCGAGCATTGAAGTTGACTTCCCAATTCTACTAGTTACAACCTAACCATACCAACCGTTTACTACCGGGGAAACGCGGTTAACGTGGAACGGCATTCAACCGTCTAAATTATCACGTAAATTTATGCGCCAGTTTATTAGCGTATCAACCACCGCCATACGACGGGCATCAGGTTGTCACGACATCAGAACGAAAAATGAGCTACCACCGCACTTGACTTGGAAAAAAATTCACTAGCGTACAAATTCGACCACAAAAGTGTCGAGGTTGTTTTTGAAGGACAAGTCCTCATGGTCGTTGAAGGTGGGAGACGGGGAATCCATGCGCACGTGTGTGTACTCAGACTCTCTGTACAAGGACAGCAAGACTAGGAAAAATTGTGAACGTAAATAAAATTCGAAGCAATAAGTGCTGAAAAAACGGGTGATGTGAAAAAAATAAATAAAAACAGCGGTAAAGCGAAAAAAATATGATTATTAACATAATTTAAAACTGATCGGAATTGAAGGTCTTCAGCTCGGGAGCGCTAATTCCCTTGGATATGTACAATAGTTTCATCGTTCTGGGGATCATGAAATACAATAAAGCACCAACTGCTCTATAAATAATGAGTACGTTAGCTGACTGACCAAGTCCAGTCTGAGTGGAATCTAGGAAGACCACCGTATTTTCCCGCACTAACCGTACAACTTTTTCCACAGAAAACTCTGTAACAACTTTTCCTCTTTTGGCGATACACTCCTCAAGGTGCGTTAAGCTTTACGTTTTACATTTCTAGCACCCGTCATACGCGAGTTCTCACACCCTAAGCAAGTTCGAATACAAAACCACGCAGATTGGCAGAAGTTTCAGAACTGGCAATCTATTAAGCTGTTCCTTCACTCAGGTTTACGAATTCACTCAGATCAGTATATATCTCCAGTTTTGCAGCAAGATTTTTCCGTCTTAAGCTCGGCTAAGTCAGTCTGATTAACGTATAATCGGGTTCCTTTCCATTAGCCGCTTAGAACTCGATCTCAACGATATACAGTCGTCATAACTTTTACACTAGCTTCTGTTTAGCAGTTCACCATCTTTTTACGTTTTTCTTCAATTCATGAATATATTTATCCGCGTGTTTTTTTCAGATATCCGCTGATTTCGACCTTAGGGGTCGAAACGTTCGTTTTCAACAGAAATGTCTTTCAAAGCGATTGTCTTTGCTATAACAATTTTATAACCATGCATCGCTGAAGAGAACAGTCTCAATCACCCGTAAAACAACAGTAACGAGTGAACAATTTTTCAGTCACAGATTTTGGTCGTCTAAATGTCATTGCGAAACATGAGAGAACATGTACAGCCCAATTCACCTTATATCTGTTCAGCTACATCAAGTGTGGATATGCCTAGAAGGTTGAGGAACAATTAAGACATCTGGCACGTACTTGATACGTGATAGGGTTAGCAATGGCTTCTCAAATAGAGGTAATTACGCAAGACCATGCTTAGCACGTCTCGTTCTGATGTTTTTCATATCTCATGGGCACAAACTCAACAGTTGGGAAAAATCAAGGCTAAAAAAAAATTCATCAAGACTGATGACGCAAGTAAACGAAAGTCGAATAGGGAAGAAAACTTGCGATGAAATTTCGAGAAAGAAACACATACATCACGAATGGATAAGAATAATTGCCTCGAAATTTCCGAGGTACAGTTCCGCAAGGCTTAACTATTGTAATATTATTATATAAGAAAGTTTTAGCCTCCCTTAACCACGACAAAGATGTTCTAAGAGAGGAAGGAGGAAGGCACCATTTAGTATGGAGTTGAGGGAATGCGGAATCTATGCACAAGGTGCACAGAAACAGTAAGCTAAGAAGGAAGTACATGAAACAAGAAAAAGTTGAAGAAGAAAGTAGTAGGTGCTGAAAAACAGGACAGCAGTGAACCGAAAAAAGATGGTCCGCAACGAAACAAAAACCTATTCTATTTCAACAAAAAGGAAGCCTAACTAACCTTTAGCTCGGGCCTTCGCATAGTCCCTCTTGGAGCCTAACTATTGTATAATAAACCCTGCTACAATTCCATAGCACATGCTATTTTCAGTAATGGAAAAGAGCTCACGTTTCCTAATGGCACACGGTATATAAATAACAATAGAAGAAATACATGTCCAAGTGTTTCACAAATAATTAGAACGTAGTGGAGCCAGGAAGCGCTAGCGAGGTAAATTAAGCCTCTCGCACGCTTTCCTGTCCAAATGCGATCTACTGACATACATGAAATCATGCGATAGCCAAATATGATTGTTATTATCTTAGGGTTAAGTTCATTTGATACGTAGACAAAGTTAGGCGAAGTATATGCGGAATACAGATCTAAACAAAGTTGAATCAACCCCAGTCTGTGTTTTATCAGATGTGCTACTTCTGAGAAAAGTTAGCCGTTGACTGAGCAAGAGTCAAGGTTAGGGCTGTTCTGGAGTTGAGGGACTAAAAGGTTGCTGAGAGTAACAATGCTATTATAATCAAGAATCAAAATCCAGAAGTACATCCACTGAACACATGTAATATAGGAAGGCCTTCCTATTTCATCTTGAACAGTTATCACACAATTAATGCAAAATGAAGGAACTTTTAAGAAGACTATTCAAATGGCATATTCAAGGGTAATGGATAGTACAGATTTTACAGCGGGTGTGAGACTTCATGAATAAAAATAGAACGAAATTATTAAAAAAATTCGTTATACCTAAAGTCCACATGACACGCCAGCACTCACACTGAATGAAAAAGCAAAGATGAACGTGTCTAGGACCTCTCCAGTAACTAGCGACACTGGTTCAACCCGTAAATGAGAAAATTAGCGCAAGTCCGCAAGTGTTCACCTAACAAGACAATAGCTCCCATTCTCTAAGCGAATAGAGCGCAGGGACCTAAGCCATAGCTGGGGAGTGTAAGACACACTTTGCGCTCGGAAAAATAATTACTTCAAAGCATCCTCTCAGGAGGGAGGATTGTTCTAGTGTAAAAAGCAAATATTCCATTCGGCAATTTTTTTAACTTGAATTACGAAAACTTTACACTCGCCAATTTAATATTTTTCAGCTTTGTTAGTCACAAAATGAAAAAATTGTCAAATTCTTTTTGAAATTGTTCAAAAACACGAATTTTATCAGAATTCCATTGTGAGCTCAAAACAATTGAAAGATCATATTAAAAAAATTTTGTTAATAATTTTGAACTAATGTCAGTTTCTTAAAAAACACGAGTAATAGAAGTTACGAAGCAGCACAGACCATAAGATCTTAGTACAGCAACCATTAGAAAATTTTTACACGAGCTGAGATAAATTCGACCTAGAAAAAAGGTCAAACATTCCCCCCCATTTTTACATTGCTATCTCAGTGAATATTAGAAACCTTGAGTATCTAACTTTCACTTTAATTTACAGGGAAAATAAGTTTCATGGAAGCGACATTCACCAAAGCATCAACTCCTCGCATAGTTGGCTACTGTAAGTTAAATTTCATAGCTAATAATCACCGTTGCTGGGTAAAAACTAAGTGCATGGCGCGTGTGATCTACATCCTGGCTATGGGTTGCGCAGCGCTGAGAGGTCAACATTAAATGTCAGGGCCGCTTGCACTTTCGGGCGGCTATAAAAGCATGAAAAGAAAATTGACGGAAAACAAAAGGACTGCCTCATGTTAGCATTGATGTTTGAGTCTTGAAAATACCAACCACTAAGCATTCACACCAAGAAAGACATTCGAATGAAAACTGAGCACACGTTTATACCGCTACCACGAATTGGATGACGAGCTACAGTTGTAACGGATCTGCATATAAGAAGAGACTTGGGCATGGAAGAAAGTTGAGTGAGCATGGAAGAAAAAAGTTCCGATTGCCTAACTATAGTCGCATGTCATAGGGTAGACAAACAACTAACCTTAACCTATAGACTACCCTATATCCCCTAAGAGATGTTCACAATTTCCTTTACTTTAAATGGTAGTCTGGTCCATAAATACGTAGGAATTGACAACATAAGCCGAGATATTTATCTCGCACATCTTGCTTTTGCAAGTCACGTTCCATTTTAGAGTAGGATCCTGTAGAGAGCACACAAACTAGTGTTCAACTAAACAATGCCAGAGAAGTTTTACATCATGTGTTAAGTACCTCACACTGACGTCCGAAACCGATACTTATTTGAACAGCGTGCTGACGTCAAACTATACTATGGAATCTTCGTGGGCATTTTACGAACTGCAATTACACTAAAAAATATTCATTCAGCTACAAGCATGTCGATACAAACTTTAGTTCAAAGTAGGAGTCGCTCCAGTACAGAACGAGGATTTTTCCGTCATTATATGCAATTCTATAGAGAATTCTAGGAGTGTACTCTCATGGTTAAGCAGCATCAATATTAAAATTCAATGTTGAAACCAGCATCACACGTGGACGAGAAAGTGCTTGTGTAAACCATGAAACAAACTCCTCAGAATACGTTGTGGCAGCAAGCTCTTACAGTGCGTCTTCATTGTTAATAAAATTGTCAGAATCTCTCAAGTTCTTCACAGGAGAAAAAAGTAAGTTAACTGGAAAATACTTTCAAATCAATCTAATATACTCTGTGTCAAGAGCCGCAATAATATGAGCGAATCTATTCCAATTCCTTCATAAGTTTTCATTTCTATTGCACAATTCATTATACCTACAACCCCAATTGTGTTCTATTTTCATTCCTATTAATAGTCTTTTACAATAATCCGCGTCGCATCAGGGCATAAATTAAACCCTACATCGTGCATTACCGCTCGACTAGCTCATTCCTTTATTCCAGAACAGAGCAAACTAGCTACGTCTACCTACGAGAGCAGCACTCCTTCGCAAGAATCACGGGACAAGGCCATACATCCCTCCGTCGGCAACAGTACACACGAGCAGCGCAGATCTAAAATTCTGCTTCTCCTCCATCCACGGAGACACGTGACGTCTTGCAGAACCACTGAAGAACAATCCTTTCCAGAAATTCTCACATTGAGGAAATGCGTTACTGATTTAACGCGTCAATTGAAAGAAATAAATGCCATAATGTAACTGCTATCGTTGTAACTACCAGACCAGAAACTTTGATTAAAAAATGGATATTCAAACTACAGTGAAGATCGTTACAACTGCAAAATTACTGGTTGCGAGAAATGCCGGCGTCTGCCGTGAGCGAGATAAGGAGGAAAGATAAGGTCTTCCGAACTATCAAACTACCTACAGCATCTTCAAGCGCTGATTCTACATGAAGAACTGCCTCGAAATTTGCGTACTAAGATATAAGGCTATTAGCTGAAAAAAAAAATACTTCATTCCTACGCATGAGCTCAAAAATCAAAGTACCGTACGATTTACTCGAGAATGATCCTTCTGGACGTAGCTCAGTTATACGAATAGAAAGATGCGAGAAGTGAGAAGGCAGATAAGAGCAGCCACAGATTCAGAGTACAGTGATCTGCCTGATCGTGCACAGAATACGTAAAGCGACTTAGGCCCACCAACCTAATCCAGTGTCGCACAACACCAGCGAATGCCAGTAAGAGCAGACAAGCAACTTCCTAAAATTAAAGTGCCAAATATTGCAGAACTACACGAGTGTTCTAAAAATTCGAGCACTATTTTCTGACTGCCAACTGACGCGCTATACTCTTGCAAGTCTCGACACGGCGCCAATGCTGCGATGGAGCGGAGTTGCGAAACTGCCATATGAGGCTAAGATGCCGGCAAGAGAGAGAAACTCTGCAGCCTTGAGGCCTTGAAGCGATCACACTCGCTGAGTGAAAGATACTTGCGTCAGGAGCCCTGCATTCAGGCTAAAATGACCGGCTTGAGAGATACTGAAGTAGCAAGAAACAAATGCAAAGCTAACTGCATTGTGGGGGAAATAATGAAACTCCAGTGAGCACATAATTCGGATCTAGTTACAATACCTGTTCTGAGATCTTCTATGGCACTGAGCTTTTAAAAAATTAAGTAGATGATAAAACGTACGAATGTAGATGGAGCTTTAGAGTTTTTCCAAATACATAGCTTCATTCATGAAAGAGAAAGATAAACAAGACGTACGAAAATGACATCAGGTCTTTTTGAAAAAAAAGTCTAATTTCCATCGTATGAAATCGAAGTATCAAAATCGTTCATCAGGTAAATTATGACTCACTCAGTGCCATGATGTTGTCGATGTGTTATCCACTACAGAGGAATTTTTCTGATTCCATTGAGTTCACCGTATGACAAAATCGGCTGATAAAATGACGAGCTATCTATGTATCAAATGCTTAGAATGAACGCCTTACATAAACAATATTTTACAAATTTCAGTTCATGTTTCAGGTTGCCTTTTGACGAAAGAAATTGCAGAGCAAAGTTCTGTATACACACTCATGAAGTTCTCGCTCAGAAAACCTCATCCAGAAAATAACAAAATGAAAATTCAGCACATTCACAAACGACAATTTGATTCATGTGAAACTTTCCAAGACAGTTTGACGGCGAAGTTTTCGTACCATGGCAAAGAGCATAATGAAGCAAATCATGCCAGCCCATGACAACTTGACGGTTTCATTTCAGTAACCAGTTCTTCTCGGCAGGGGCTATTTCATCGGAACAATAGGAGACTTGAAAAATTCTAAATTTAAAAAATTAAATGCAGACCTGTTACTAAAGCAATGTATGTTCACCTGAAATTAGTGAACGTCATGGCATTTCAGTCGACAGCAGGAGCAGTGACATGCAACGTATGAAAACCGTGCTACAACAACCAAGACACGTAATTGAAAAAAAACTTGGCAACAGACGAATGATGGCTACGGAAGAGGACTCCACACATTTCACGAGCTGTCCCAAAACGCTGCTCGCAATATGGCAATTACGGCAATGTTGATGAATCAAGCATTTTGAAAGCTCCTGTGAACAACACAAAATGCCGTGTAACTGACTCCGAACTATGTTTAAAGCACAGCAAACCTTCAGTCTATAAATATATTTTCTTTAACTTTTCCTAGTTATTAATTCAGAAAGATTGGGTACCAATTTGTTTGACTCATGCATGGCTTACTGCTAAAGTCGACCTTTGAAGACCTGAAAAGTTTTCTGTCAACCCAAAGCAATACTTTGCCGTTTGAGGAAACTGCCTCATATATTAGACAATAGGAAAAATGTTCTGTTTATTTCAAAACTGAAAAGCTTCCGCCACTGTTCTACATATAACATTTGTTTACCAATGAGTCTTCTCGAGGGAAACGTTTTTGAGGAAGAATCAAGGACTTCATCGTTAAATAACCTAATTGGTAAGGGGGGATATGCGAAGTTCAGATGCGACTGCGCTACCGAGCCGAGGCTATCGTGAAGGAGCCCGCTAATGCATACAAAACAAGATAAAAGCCACGGTTGAAAGGTAGATTTACCAACCATCGCCATGATTCCTAGGAGCTCCGAAGACAAAAACGGTAACGCAAGGCCCGCCAATCTCGGGACCTAAACCGACCCAACCCCTGTAACCAGTCCAGCTCGATAATTACACCGGTGAGACAGGCTCAAATGTGATAGCAACCTTCACGGGGAGCTAACGTTAGCGCAGTGATGCGCATATTAGCCTGCCGACATATTGAGATGTTGGCTATGAAGGAAGAGTTAGATACCTTTCAAACTTTAGTTGAGCAAATCAATTGATATGTTTAGACTAAACATTAACAGTTACATTGCAATAGGGCTTAACTATTAATACAACATTATGGAGTTTATTCACCGAACACACTATACAGTGGCGTTTCATGAGTGCTTTTATTTGATATTCCTTACTTCATCTTTCCTTTGTTAAGTTTGATCATCATCGGCTATCGCCCAGTGGCAGCTTACTTGCCCAAATTGGTAACTTTCAAATTAGCCCAGGAGTAAATGTGCATGACTCGATAACACACTGGGCCCTTCCAATGTTCAAATATCGCGTAAGCGATTAGTGACATGAATTTGAAATTGTATTACTCTCCGATTACGTGTATTACGAGTGGGATAAATAGGAATAATCTCGAAAAGTAATATAATAAATCATATATCGAAGAAACTTTCGCAAAATGAACGTTCACAAAATGACCGTCAACGCCACGGGGGCAAAAAATTAGCATTCACACCCAAAGACGGTCACTAAACATACGAAATAAGCCGAACATAAGAAAATGGCTTAAATTGTCGCAGGCAATCCCTTGTTCTGACACAAAACAATCTTAGCGCCAACGTCCGCAGTAGAGCATAATTGTGATATTGTAGCCGGCAGCCAGTCAGAGCGCCGCGCTAGTTGCGTCAAGTCAGTGACGTCATGGAAACTCGGCGGCGGGGCCGACCCAACTTTACTCAAGACCTGGAGACTATAAGCGATGACTGGTGCCGTCAATGGAAGAACACATATTTGCTCAGCAAACTCAAATTTAAAATCACCTTCATGATGAAAACTTGATGGGAAGGCTGTTATGAACAACGTTAGTTTTCACGTTGTAAGATGGTGATTGAAGCGAAGTACCTAACAAAAGTTAAAAGTTGTGAAATTTTATGGAAATTATACGATCCAGATACCAAATAACCGTTCATTCAACATGTACAGAACGCATGAAGCAACCTTGAAGCGTGTCAACCTTCACTGATTCAACTGAAGAATTGGATTTGCTTAATTTGTTACAAAAAATGTCTTCGTAAAGTGACGCTTCAAAGAAAAATTGTAAAATAAGAAGAGTGTAAAGGTCTCAGATTGGATTTCATTGCATGCCTAAATTGAAGCCATAGATATAAGAATCTCACCCTCCATCGGAAGCAGAACCAAACATAACAAACCTAGTCTTCATATTAGTTCCCGAACATACAGTAAAATTAGTATCGTTTAAGAACAATCCACAGACCGTATCAAAAAATTTAAATGAATACCATTTTGGCCGCCAATATTTCCGTTCTAAATGAACCAACGGCCGTAACAATTTGATTATAAGTGATTGATTATTAGAAAGTGTAAGCCTCCCTTACCACGACAAAGATGTTCAAAGAGAGGAAGGATCAAGGCACCATTTTGTATGGGAGTTAAGGGAACGCGGAATCTATGCAGAAAGGGCATGGAAACAGTAAGTTGAGAAAGAAGATTATGAAACAAGATCTAAGTCGAGGAAGAAAGCAGTAGGTGCTGAAAAATAGGATAGCAGCGAACCAAGAATAAAGATGGCCCTTTAACAAAACAAAAACATTTTACTTCAACAAAAAGAAGGCCTACCTAACCTTTAGCTCAGGACCTTACATAATCCCCCTGGAAGCGCTGATTCTCTTAAATACATTAGTTGTATCCCCCTGAGGGGAAAGTACGTCCATTGTCATAAGTGCAGACATTTCGACCTAGCGCTTACTGAGTAAACTCATTTCTGATTTGCCTTACTTCATAAGAAAGTTATGAAGGAAAACTCTCAGTCGGAAATGACGAGCTTGCAGTACTTGTGCAGACGTCGGGTCGACATGTGCAACCTAGAGAGAAGGAAATGAGCACAAGCGGCTGCAGGTACTCATCTAGCTCAGTATCGCCAGGACGTCGACCTGATCTACAATGATAAGGGAGCGCACTGACGATGTTCTTATTGTACTGACATCTCGAAACCTCAAAAGCCTCGCAAGTCTTTGCACTAACAATGAAACACCAAGCTCCTCGTCAGAACATTCAATGCTACGATTGGAAGCAAAAAAAAAAGAAACACAACTGAAATAGATTAAATCAGCAGTTACATGAATTGTTAAGTAAAATACCGAGTTCAGCTTTGTCCACAATTCTTCTTAAAATCAAACTTTTAGCCCTTACTTTTGCATTACCCTTATGTACTTGCTGATAAATTACATACGCGCCTGCATTGATCTTCGGTATAACATATGTAGAATTTTGAACGCAAGTACACACAGGCTGCACACACCAACTCTTAACTGAAAAGTTAGTACATTAGATTAGGTAAGTTAGTAAGCCTTAACCAAATCAAAGGTGCTCCTGAGAAAGGGAGGGAGGCACTATTTAGTACGGAGTTAAGGGAACGGGGAAATTCATGCACAATGTTTCCTACACAAGATCCCACTCCAAAGAAAAGTTAGGAAATAAATTTATGAAATATGATAAAAATTGAAGAATTAGGTGCTGAAAAACAACGTTAGTGAACCCAAAAAAATGGTTCCAGACAAAACAAAAAACCTATATTGATTTAACGAAAAAGAATATGCCGAACTTTAAGCTTGAAAAGTTAGTACACCTACACGATGTACGCGCAACCACAACTTGTTGGTGTATTCTATTTACCAGTTACGTAATGCAAATTAAAGACTAACAACTACACCGTGTACCAGGGTTCTCATACGCGATAGTTGATGTTTGCGGCTGGCATACTGATGATCAAAGGCAGGATATGGTTGCCAGACCAATAAAAGATAACTGGCATTTCCCAGTCTGAGGCTTACCACTTCGGCACTCCCATTCATAAGCATTACTACACGTGATAAAAATACTTCCAAGTCTGCCGACGTCCGTACCATCACTCAAGAAATTACATCCCATTTCATTTTCGAAAGATCATTTTGGAATCTCAATCTGATGACTAACTCCATCGAACTTTGTGATGGCTAAAAAAAAGACGATACGCAGCCAGAATGATCGATCAGTCAATCGCAAGCAGCTTACGCGCATCGTAATCTAATCAACGAGCAGAAAGCAGAAACCAGAGAAATCAAACGAGCAAGTTCCTGAAAACATTTTCGAAGCGAATTTCAAACAGCCATGTCGTCATGCACTCTTGAATAGAACCAAATGAAAGCTATCAACCTTGGACATGTATGCTTCAACAACTCACGAAACTTCACAGCGTTCGGCACCTGACATTACCTCTCAACAGATCCAATACCACTATAGAGTCATCAGCTCTAGCAGAACATGCGCCGTTTGAAAACTGTTTTTCTTTCCCTCCACAGGCCCCTCATACCTACGATACCGCAAAATTCACATGCTTCATTCAGCTAAAGCTTCAGGACCACTTATCATTCTCTATACTTGCCCTAATTCTACAGATATGCAGTTGCACTCGGCCAACCTTAAACTGATACGATTCAAAGTTCTCCATATGCACTTATTTTCTTATTGATATGCAATTGAAATGATGATTATTTGTAATGCTATTTAGCTTAAAAAATCCTCTCCAACTTAAACTTTGGAAACAATCAAAGAGGCTACTTTACCAGGTATGAGATACATCATGAATCAAAAAAGAAATTCAGCAGTGCAACTTAGACCACTTTATGAGTTGAAAACGTCAGAATTGTACCCATGCACCAAACTGGTCATAATTTTGCTCGAGTAAACTATCAAAGATGTTTCATCCATCACTAACAGCAATGCACTGAAATCTTGCCTATCTTTATTGTAATGTAGCATACATCAGAGTACATTAGAGGGGCAGGAGAACAAAACTCACCATATATTATAAACAAGAAGAATTTGAGGTACTTTTTTACTAAAATAAATCAATTTTCCAAGTTTTACATATATGACTGCCCATGTAGTTAAGTTAGATATATGGTTTACATTGATGCTAATTATGACAATCAAGAACAGATTAATATAAAGGAAATTGATAAGAAAGTTTTAGCTTCCCTTTACCATGACAAAGATGTTCAAAGAGAGGAAGAAGTAAGGCACCATTTAGTATGGAATTAAGGGTATGCAGAATTTATGCACAAAGTTCATAGAAACAGTAACCTAAGAAACAAGTTCATAAAACAAGAAAGAAGCTGAAGAAGACAGTGGAACATGCTGAAAAACAGGACAGCAGTGAACCAGAAAAAGATGGTCCGTAACAAAACAAAAACCTATTTTATTTTAACAAAAAGAAGGCCTACCTAACTCTCAGCTCAGGCCCTCGCATATTTATGCCTGGGAGTGCTAATTCCAATATGTAGAGTATATGCATCCTCCTGAGGGGATAGAAAGGGAATTGAATACCTGAGTTCTGCCAGATAAAAGAGCACTAAATTTTGAACTAGACATTATAACGCACCAATTCTTTAGAGCTAAAAATTATGCAGTTTCAACTACTTCAGCTACTGCTGCAACATTTTCTTATTTATGGTCAACCAATCCTGAAATTGAGCAATATTGCAAAGCATTGTCAAGGCAAATGCGGGCAATTTATCCAAGCTCAAAAGCCATTATGGCTATTCGTTCTAACCCAATGTTTACCTAGATTTAGATTCATCTGGACTGTGCCCTGTGATAAATTTAATTTGAACTATAGTTGTGTTGCCTTTTCCCTTAGGATGATTACTTCATTTAATTTGCATTATATATAAATATATACCCAAGTGTTATTCGGACTTGTTCACTATCCAGATGACCAATCTGCCTCTTTTAAGTCTGACACATAAGTAGTTCATGGAGAATTATACAAAGAAAATGGCTCAAAATTTACACCAGGATGTCAGCAGCTTCTCTTAGAAGTTAATACACTTAAAGTTCCCAATTAACATCAATCTCTAAATGAAATGGGCTAAAAATGCTGACAGAATTAGCATTGATATGATGAAGCATTTCAGTCCCCAAAATTTTCAGAAGTGTCTACATTTATAAACAAATTTTGAAATCTTAAAATCCTTTGACCAGAACTTAGGTCTGATGATAGTCTCCACTATACTATGCAGACAAACCAGTGAACCTCTCTGTAAGGCAGGAAAGATCCATCAGTAGTGAGCTATGAAAATTTCCAAAAAATTAATTCACAATCATTTACAAATTGTATTTTTGAAAATACACTCAACATCATCCAATCAATTGGAGCAAATGCAAGATAGAATTCAAAAAGCAAGTAAGTCTGCTCTGCGTCAAAGGTGTACTGTGTTACGTAAGCCATGACCCAACCCTAACTCTTTACATGAATAATTCAACCTTTAGCAACATTTTTTTGCTTAAAAGCCTCCAATAAAATATTCATGGATAAAAAAATTATAACACTACTTTTAGCCATTGTGGCATCACATTTGGCAATTCAGAGGCCCCACATTCAACAATTAAAAGACATTGTTTATCACAATTTGGAGACACTAGATTCAACAATTTAGCAGCACTGCATTTAGCATTTACACTGGATAAATTTTGAAAAATGAGTGCCACTGCTTAGGCCATTGAGTGCCACTGCTTAGGCCATTGAGTGCCACTGCTTAGGCCATTGAGTGCCACTGCTTAGGCCATTGAGTGCCACTGCTTAGGCCATTGAGGCCAGTTCTGCTTGTAATGATGTAAGAGCCAAATTGTAAATTCACAGTAACAACCATCAGTATGAGCAAGAGTGTAATTTCATGGCTAGTGAATTAAAATTACCACAGTTTACTGAATTCAGCAATCTCATTGAAATGGTTCTAAGTTGAGTTCAGTTAAAAGTTAATAAAAAATAATTAACTCCCACAGACACAAACTTCCACTTCCCTGCATTAGGCCGATATTTTTATTTGTCAATTACATAAATAACACTCACAAATTTGACACTGCAAACACCAATACGAATGAAATGCAACCCCATACCAAACCACTGAAAAATTCGGAGGGGGACTTTCGAAACTATGAAATAAAATTGATGACGTTAACAAATTTTAAAGAAGTATTCAAAATAGTATCAACTCGGTGTTATCGTTTAAATAAAGTTCAGGAAAAAAAGATCTGTACGTTTTCCATTTTCTTAATATGACCAGGTAAACCTCTCCAATTCCTAAAGACAACCTACATAAAACACAAATTACATAAGCACAATTTAACATTCCGTTTTAACAAAAGTTTTTACTATGAACTAGCAACTCGGAACGCTACGGAAACTCAGACGCAACGATCCAACGGAAACGTCTGCAGTCAAGTCAATATGTGTACTTCGCTTTCGTGACCTTCTTCCATGGACTAAATATCCTTTGCCTTTGCGCTGAAGACACGAAAGTCTACGTCGATAAAATGGGGAAACAAAGGGACTACCTCGGTTAGGTTTCAATTATTAAAAGGAGACATCATACAATAAACAAGTCGCACAGCTCGAATTAAATCACCAAGTGCGGATGTCAGTAACGATTGACTTTCGCTGAAAAGTTGCAGGAACAAAGGCACAAGAAAAATTATGACTGATATGGTATACTTACACCACGATGAGCCAGTTCGGCCCATAACAGTCCCCTCATCCTTGTTGTAAAGGAAAGTCGCAAACGACTCCTTTTCATGTTCGTAAAATTCCGTGTCTCGCTGCGCCATGCTGCCGACTCCGCAGACCACTCTACACTGACGGAATTGTAGGAAGAACCCGACCGCCGGCTTTCATCGATAGTCGCACCCTGAAGCTCTCACACAAGTACAAAAAATTCAGATTGTAGATTGAATTGTTAATGCATGAAATGACATCTTCAACTTTTCACCTAAACTAACTCAATTTTAAAATTTTATTCATAGGTCTCTAAATTACATTTTATCGTTCTCGCAGGGCTATTCATGGTCATTTTGTATATTAAAACGAGTCTAGCTCAAAAAGGTCTTGAAATTCTATTAGAAAAAAACGAGTAGTACCTCAGAGGCCTGAAATGAACTGAGACAGGTTTTCTGTTACTTTAAGACCATAGCAGAGATTATTGTATGGGTACTTGAATAATCGATCTAGTAGAGGATTAGGGTTTGAAATTTTTAGCAGCGGTCATACATGTACATCGTATTTACACGAAAATACAGCATTTGAACCCTTAGCAAATGATATAAATGATATTGAAAAATTAAATTGCCAAGGAACTTAATGCATTGGCAAATCTTACGTGAATGAGGTGAATGTTGTCTATGTTAGTCAATAAATTTACATAAAAACAATGCAGCTGAGAAATTCAAACGTGTATGATGTTCACTGCAAAAAGTATTATTTGTTAAATTACGTACAAGCAAATTCTTCTACTTTCATCAAATTTTAACAAACAATATTTGTTTAGATACTCTAGTGTAACACTTGTAAAATGTTTTTAGTACTATCTGAACGCCGTAGCATTTATTTATAGCAACTTTTAACATGAAATATTGCAGCAGTTTTAATAACCGACATCATTTAAGGCACAGGGCACCTACTGAAAGTGGTCGCACTGATCAGTTTTATTGCTTGATTACCCGAAAAACAGACCGGCCCTTTAATCATTTTTTCAAATTATTGCATGACACACGCAACCAAATTGAGAGTAACACGTTCTCTGGTGACCTACTGTCATCTTACTGAGTGTCAAGAGATCTACAGTGTAATTTTGTGGAGTTATACCTTATAGCAAAATGTGTTTTAAAGTCTTCAAAGGTATTTAAAAGAATTGTGATAAACCCTTTCGGATATCGAAAATAGCAAAATTGGCATAATTCATCAACGTAACACATTAAATGAAAAAATTTCATTTGGTCTGATGTTTCACCCTGATGTTTTGTCTGATGTCTGGTTGATGTTTGGTCTGATGAATTTGAATGATCTTAAAAACTTCAAGTCCCAATTTCTGACATTTTTCAGCTAACTTCATCGACTTAGTATTATGCTTCTACTTCAAGCATGCAAATTATTTATTTTACGTTTAGATATTTATTGCACACCGTAATTAGGTCAATTTTTTCATAACTGAGGAATTATGATTCCTGATTTTATGATTTATGCTGATTTCTTCGATGATTTTAACGTTTATCTTAGCCAATAATATTTTTCCACAGAGTTCTGTTGAAATTTTGTTTTTTGAAACGTTCTTTAGCTCGTCAGTAGACTCCACCATATATTAAACACTTCAATTTTTACGTTCAAGAAAACTACGAGCTACGCAGTCATTTAATTATTTTTTAGGAATTGCGCTCGCTAATATTGACTGCTTATCCACATTGTAAGTCGTATTAGTGTGGCTTTAATTAATTTGTGTATACATGAACAATATCAGATCGGAGTGAATTGAAACGTGCATCGAAGAACTGTCTACGTTAACAGCAAAAATTCACAGACAAATGTTCTTAAGTAGAGAATTCAAACGGACTGCGTAAGAGACAGGGCATACAACAATCGCAACTCTGATCAAACGGTGGGGCCAGTAAACAAAGACCAACCAACACTTGGCCCTTTGCTCATAAAAACAACCGCTCATTTATCAGATTTTCAGACTGTATTTTGTTCATTTGTAACGTTCACATAACATTTCTTTGACAGAAGGACTTGAGCGTCGGCTGCGGAGTCTGTTCAACGATGTATAAAACCGATGTAATAAATTCTTATTAGGTATTATAAAGCAAACTTTTATTTAAATGTTTTTATGTCAAACGAATGAATTCCCTACAAAAAAGCAAAAAAATCATGATAAAAACTGTTCAAATCGGTTTTACATCTGTTCAGCTTGATAACACCATAACAAGCAATAGTGATAAATGTATAATTATCCCCAGTATAAAAGAAAAAAAAGCTGTTCAGCTATCCGAAACTAAATTATAGCCCAAACGCCCAAATTCGAGTATTTTAAGATAAGTGAACTCTAATGAGACAAAATGCAGATTTTTAGACGAGTTAGATAAATCAGTCACTTCCATGATGAATTTTCGATTGTTAAAAAGGATATCTGGAAAGTCACCAACGAAACACGTACGACGTTTGTGCAGTCAAACAATAAAATATGAAGACGGACTGAAATATTTACAAATTAACAAATTCTACAGCTTTGGTATAACTCAGTGTATGAGTCTTCCTAACGTAAAATTTCATAATTCCAATGCCTATGAATACGTTAATTTCGAAAAAAGTATTGAATAAGTGATATTGAGGTATAAAGTAAACGACACTCGATCGTACGCGATAAATGTGTTTTTTCAAAGTTATGAGCCATTACAATGATACTCACTATGCTGAAGCTGCCCGTGTTTGACTGGCAACCAGACTTTCTAGTCGGACTACGTCAAGCTAGTGTAAGTTCAAAATTTATCATTATTTTTTATATAATGAAAATTTTGTTCTACGTTACAAAATCGGCGATTGCTCTAGTACTTAAAGAGACATGTTGTAGACGTTGAGCAAGTTTCAAATCTTTGAAATTGAAACATAGTTAACGTAGAAGTTAGCGGACGGAGGAGGTCTTAAGGTTCCTCACATATTCTCAAACTCGACACATCTAAAAACATTGGCACATGAGAAAGGTGACACTCTTAAAAACAATTTTTCCCCAGAACGAACATCGAAATAAATGTCTATAAGGAATATTTCTAACCCTTGAATTTGCAAAATTATCTCTACGAGAGGCAGAATCGTTTCAGTTATTGTATTACGAGCAATTGTTTGATTTTTCTGATGGCAATGTAATCGATCTCTTCTGACTAGAATTTCAGTTTTTACTTAAAGGATTTACTTGGCTGTTGAGAAATTCAGTTTATGTACAACAAGAAGTCAATCAAACTAAAAACTAACCAATAATACTGTATTACAAGTAGGCTTTTTTCTTTTCATTTATATCGTGTACCTCGAATTGACGAGGCGTTTTATCAGCTGGCACCAGCTGAAAATGTTCGGGATAGAAAAGTTGAGGTACAAAAGTTAAATTATATTATTGTCGCTCACGTTCATAATGCTTATTTATTTGCTTCCATCACCCCATAATACAGGACTCATTCCTGACGATAACAAAGTACTGCATTGAATTTGTCAAGGTTGTGTGGCCTTTCAACGAACTACCTCTAAACAGAGTGGTGACATGACCGCCAATTTACTTCAATGCACTAGTCGACACACTAAGAGAGCAGGGTTTTTTTCAAATTAGCTACTCTGAAAGAACTTTGTGAAGACATCCCTCGAAAAAAGGCGAGCTATGAAGTCTATCGAGTGACTGCATGGCCTTAAAGAATACGCTCTCATCCTAAAAACAAAAATAATGGTCTTATCCCCTCGTTTGCGTCTCATTTCGCAGCTTAAGGAAGCGCTTATTCTTTCAACTTTCGATGCGAAATTGACTGTTCACCGTCACACACAACTCGACTAACGTCGAGATGTGCTTATCGGTCCATCAGAAGCAACAGCGGCCGATATGGTGAGACTCTAACTTGTTATTGACGCAGAAATTTATTAAACAGGGACTAACTAATTTCTTAGGGTTTTAACACATTGCTTGCGATACGACCCATCGGGAGGTCGTGCTTAAGTTTTCCTGCTACGAAACGACCCATTAATAGGTCGTTTGAAAAATTCAAGCAATCTTTTTTATATTAAATAGTTTTAACTATGAATGAATTATAAGCAAGTGTTTGATTATCTGACTTGTAGAAAATGTGACACACACAAACTGGTATTTAATGGACCCAGTTAATGTTTCGTTTTTATAAATTTTCCAATAACTTTTAACTTTAAATTTGCTTTGAATATTGAACTTCAAATTAACCCATCGAAGTCAATGTGTTAAATAGGCATGAGGCTTTGAAATATATAAAGGGTTGAGAAAATGGACGTTTTAAATTCAAGCTACACTTGAGCTTCAGTTATTTGAATGCCTGCATGGGCATCAAATGGAAACAGGGTCCAAAAAGACGCGAAAGTGAGCCTAAACTCCAGATTTTATGCAGCAGATACTCCCAATTACTAGTAAACCAATTTTTATACCAAGATTGATATCACATCAAAAGTTCCGTGCTATTGTGAAAAGTACAAGTACAATTACAAACCGACGTGAATTACATTTTTAATTTTTTGTACGACTAATACTCTTTTGTTCTGAATTAGAAGGTAGCACGAGTATTATCCTTTCACAATGGGCTTATTAATTCTTAGATTTGCGATGATGATTTTATTATTAATGCACAGGATAGCAACACTTCATGAATATCATACGAGTCCTCAGCGATATACTTCATGGCTTGAGGGAGAAGTACGTGTTTTTGTGCAATCATAAGCGTAGATGTTTATTTAACCACGCGATCTACGTAGAAAAGGAGCACGAGTCGATCTCTGATGCCTAGTACAAAACCCTTAACATTTTCATCATGTTGAAATGCAGATACGATGCCGAAGATTAAGTTTTCCTACATCGAATCATTTACTGATAATACGCGGGCGAGACACTTTGGAGCTGAAGCAACTGATACGAGAACTGCGTTATTCATCTTGCTTTAACTATGTCAGTTGTGGTAGCCCAAGTTAGCCCAATATTTTCCTACAAGGTAAAACGAGTAGCCTTGTTGCTTGGAATCGTGGACTTCCTACACTACGGAACTTGGTTATTAGGAAGCACAGACGCTATTTGAAACAATAACAAAGCGTATAAAAAATTAATATGTTGATGCTTAGGTAGATAGAAGTGGAAATTATCTGCAGTATTTTTTAAATGACCCACGTGACAGGAAAAATTTGGGAGAAATCAGAAAGAATCAATATTTGCAAGCGTTGACATAAATAATTTATCAATAAATTAATGAATGAATAACAAAATAAAAATACATAAATAATACAAATAAATCAATTAATAAAACACTTAATTAATAAATAAAATAAACCTCACCAATATATTACTGATACATGATTGGATAAATCTATAAAAAACAAAATAAAAAATGTAAACGAATAAATAAATAAATAACAAAAAATGAGCGAATATAAAAATGAATGAATGCCTCAAAATAAATAAATCATTACAGAGTAAATAAAAGTTGGAAAAAATAAATAAATGAAGTAGAATTAGTGAAAAATGAAAGTGAATGAAATAAAAAACAATAAAAATGTGGAGAATAAGAATAAATAATAAAATAGGAAAAATGCAAAATGAGAAAAAAAAATGAAACAAATAAAAAATGAAAAAATAAAAGATAACGAAAAGTAAAATGAATAAATAAAAAAAACTATTAAAAATAACAAAAATCAGTTTATTTCACTCTCAAATGACGCTGCAGGGAGCTTTTATTGTTCTTGTTTGTTTTATTTTTGCTTTTTTGTTGATTGAGGGACCTTCTTTTGCATTCCATTGAGGGACCCTGCTGTCTAGACGCAAATCAATCTGGTCCAGCCTATTACCTTAAAACGAACTTAAAGCTGCCAATTTAGTAAATTAAACTTAAAAAAATGAGAGCTGTATAAATTTTTGCCATCAGCGACGTAAAATCTGAACATTTCGATATTTTTTGAGTGGGTGCTGGAGAACTGAATAATTTCGAAATTTTCCTTCGAAGAACCTAAATCTAATCTAACTCAAAGCATTCCATAAACTATTCTGAAAGCATTCAAATAGTACAATTTTACAGATACACAAGAAACTATGCTTTTTATGATTAACCCTGTAAAAACATGAGGTCCCTTTAACAATAAAACACTGATTTATTATATCGTGACCGGGGATTTTGTCTCCCTGTGATTTTCTCCATCAAGAAGTACTGCATGGCTGAGTTAAAATTCCTTCACTGGTTCACTTTAGTTAAAGTTGGAATATTCGTTAATGTTTGCAACTTATTTTCCGTTTTCGATTGGGTACAAATCTACTTATTTTAGCGGTAATTGACGAAGTGCTGTTAACACTGGGCGAGACAGTTCGTTTTTAGATAATAATGATAACGGCGTAAAGAAATTAAATATTTTGATTCTTGGAAAGTGAAAGGAAATCGCAATAGAGTTGTGTTGAGGCCCATTCTCACTAGCAATACAGTATACGCTTTGTGAACTGTGGAAGTAATTAGACTGAAGGTATCGCGGCTTTTCACCGGTTATCAGCTTAAGAGCACCACGCAAGTTACAAATATATATGATGCCTCAAGAACGACCTAATGACCTAACTTGGCAGCAAGTCAGTGTTTCAACTGAATGTATCAAATTTTTAATTTGTGTCTCTTGGATAACAGAAAAGTATGGCTCAAAACGGCCTCTATCAGAAGCGAATAAGTAGGGTTTTACTTCCGTTGTCGCCTTAAAGGCACTTCTATGATGGAAATAAGCTTGCACTAACTAAAAATTAATTTTTTTAACCATATGTACTTTGAAGAAATGGGAAAGAAGTTTAATGCTTGGTGCTACGGGAAAACTTACGAAAAAGAACGAAACAAATTTGATAAAATCAAAAATTTTAAGGAACCGAGCAAAAAATAATCATGTAGAAGCGTGTGAGCATGGATTTTTAGTTTGTCTAGCGCTTCT
>JACJUY010001319.1:102849-151130 GCA_014220935.1 Platorchestia sp. MABIK | reverse complement strand
ATGCATAGCAAGTAGACCGGCGTGAAATACAGGCAAAAAGTGATGAACTGGACGAGATGTGGAGGCAAATACCGCAGGCTGCTATAGCCAAGTTGATCGATTCCAAGTCAGTGTCAAGCTGTCATTTTGCGCAACGAAATATTGAGTGTGAAAAATTGAACACCTCATGCGCTTGTTTCTGATTATGGTCATTGGCTAGTGCTGTACGGGAACTTTTTGTTAATTTAATATTTGTTATTGATGCTCTTTAGAAATTCTCGTCTAATAAAAAAGATTAAGTATTCTCATGAACAGTGTTCTGCGAATATGTAATTATTTTCTCTTTACTTCAATATTTGAAATCGATCTGAAATTAACCAGTGGAACTAATTGGGCGATTGCTAGGCAAGGTTGACGACTGGACGATTTCTCACACGTAGTGTGAAAAAGAAAACCAAGGGTAAAATGAACATGTCTACTTTTAAAAATTTCGAAATATGTTCTTAATCCATCTCTAGTTCCGTAGCAAAAAAATTCAAACTGTCAAAAATAATACACCAGGTGAGCATACACAAACTGAAATTTTCAGAAATCCAAAATACATAACCTTACACACAACTCCTTATTCAACATTCATGCGTTTACACGTACGCTAAATGATTCATTCACACGACTAAAGAATTTGAACTCGCATGGAAAAACAATGTTTAGTTTCTATGCCTCTAATGATGATTTAAATGTGGGCAGTAGGGAAAAATATAAAGAGATTCAAACAACTGAGATCAAAGCTATCCTTGTTACACGTCAGTGTAGAGAAATTTATAACTTTCAAAGATTGATATAAATCATTGGAATGATCTCTTATTGTGTTGGAACCCCTCTCCAACAAACGATTGCTGGCAGCAACCACCCATGTAAAGAGACACGCAACCGTTGCCCAGCCGCTCATATACCGACTGGCCCAGCGAAGTGTGGACAAATAAAAGTCAAGTTTTTTCAGTTTTATGAAGGCCAATCAAAACAACTCATGTATGAAATTAAAGATAAATGGATTTTCTTTAACAACATCAAGAATTATTTAACGTATCCTCCTTTCTCCTCGATAACCTGGCGGAGACGAGGGATAACCTGATCACACGCGGCACGCACAGTTTCGGCATCAATTTCTACCCAAAATTTGTTCAGTTTTCTCTTCAAAACACTTGTAAAGAAGTGAATTAAAGACGTGATTAATTAATCATTTAATTATAAAGTGATATAAATGATGAGCTTCTTCTCGTGAGTGTAACAGTACAAAATTATCGTCCGAATACCTGCGAGAAAAACCCATTGTTAAATTAGAGGTGCAGGAATCCAAAATTGTTCTTCAAAATAAGCTAGAAGAGCATTTCTACGAGAGGATATCGGCATTCTCCCATTACCAATCCATCAGATTGTATATAAATAACACCATTTAAAAAATTTGCATCCTCGAGTGAAATACTGAGTAATTTTTGAAATTGCGGTTTGTGATAATGAAAGAAATTTATATCATTTTAGAATGTTGCATTCACAATTACAGTGATAGATTCTTTTAGAGACTCATTAGTGCATGCAAACTACACGCAAATAAATTCTCAATATTAGCTACGTGTGAAATTCTCAACCGCGTATAGGAAGACAATTCCAGTTCCAGAGGTAAAATGCGTTTTTCTTTCTTCTGAAGACGAGTTACTCTGTGGAAAGTATGCATTTGGTTAGCTTGGAGTAGGCAGACGGTTGTTGAACGTGGGGCGAAGCACGTTTTAAGAGCAAAAACATTTTCTCTAATCAAAATAATTAACTCAAAGTAAGTATTGAAGTTGTAGAAGCATGTTGTTGCAACCCTATTTTCCACACGAAGTGGTGCGACGGATACTAGGTGTGATGCTCTGGATGCTGGTCGGTAAAGGGGTGTCATGGGAGTAGTGTGTGCAAAACTCCTCGGGATAGGTCTTGTTCTCAGTGGGGTGAATGCGCTGTGAATGAGTTGAACCCAGTAGTTGTTTCATCTCACAGCACTTGAAGCAGATTCAAATAGGACATTGTAGAAATAGGTGGCCGCATCTGGAATTGTAGTTTGTACCCTGAACATATGAGCTCTGATGGACATGATTGCAGTAAATTTTTTAATCTAAGAACCTGCTTCCAGAAATGCTCACGGAATGAGTTACCTTGTATAAAGTTGCAATATTCGCTGCAAATAAGGGTCATACCGTTTCAACGAGATGCTTCGAATTGGCACTGCTGTATTGGACACTTCTCTACAGTGTGGAGGAAATTTTCCATATTTGTTCAATTACATATTACAACTATTTTAGTTTACGTCGAGGCCCAGAGCTGCGAAAAGGTCACACGAGGGAATGTTGAGGTAACACTCGAAAAGCGCGACGATTGTACGCATCAATAGTTGCGAGAAAGGTGAGGAAACACATATATATGCGAGAAACAAGTATTCGTTCACAATGAAAATATTCATTTAACTTGCTTCCATAAAGGGAAACAGAATAAGTCATTCATTACAAAATTCTACGCAAATTCAGTCAGAGATGCCACTGTCTGTAATTATTTCAAGGAGAAGAAAGATTTTGAATGCTGAGAAGTGAGGAGTACTATAGAACGATGTGTGCTCTTTAAAAGAATGACCAATTAGCCCTTATATTGTTTTAAGTTTGTCAGATGGTTAAAGGGACATCTGCAAGAGAATTATTTTTACTTTGAGAATTGCTTAGGTTAAAAATTTGCAATGTTTCTTTTTTTCAATGTATTTTTTCGTTTGTGAGATTACAATTTTTATTGGATTCTGAGATAGTTTTGGGGCCATTCATCTCCTTATCTCTATAAAAAGGGGAACTTACGTATGTTAAACGGTTCAAAACTTTCTTATACTTTATTGGTAGAATCTTATCTTCTTCCAGTCACTGTATAACAGGATGAATTCATCATGTACGGCATGAAGATGTAACGAAGCCTCGATGTTCGAAGTTTAGAATCAGTCTTGTTGAAGAGTTAGTTGTGAGCGGGCTCATAAAATTTTACAACTTTTGATAACTGATATCTTGTTTGCAAATTCTCGTGTAAAATTTTATAACCGGGCCCCATTAGCGGCAATGCTTAGCGAAATGGCCCTCTCGTGAAAGTTTATAGTGTTCGCTGCATCGCCGCACACTCCTTCGCCCAAAAGTAAGCAACAAAAACGACGAAGATTGGTATCTCGAACGACATCATGATCAAAGTGTGTAAGATTAATATCGAATAAAGTCCTATACCTTGATTGAATGCCGTTGTTGTTAGCGTACAGAATTTTCCGATGCGACAGTTCAATATTTCTCCATTTACGTTGCGAAAATCTGTTTTAAGCTCAAAGTTAGGATTAAATTTGATTACTTATAAGTAAAGGCTTCGTGCATCTTTGATGTATTAGAATAAGCTATGTTAAAGTTACTACCGTTTTTCTCTTCGAAAAGTTTTTAAAAATTCAGTACGCACGCCGGTTGTCTGAACTCTGCAAAACACAGTAAATTTCCTTGGTAAGGTTTCAGCATTGCAGCCGTTGCAAAGCTAGTGAAGCCCTCGGAACGTTAGAGTCCGCGGTCTGTAGTTGTGATTTATGGTATTTTCAGCGTGAACAAGCCTCAGAAAACTCTGCTAAGGAAGGGTAGGATCAGGCAACGATTTACTTCAAAAAACCGTTTCGGAGATGTGAGTACATGCACCACACACACATAAGGTGGGATCAGAAGACGACATTCAGGCATTTCGGCTGCCTAGGAGAGTTCAAAAGTTAGTCGTAATTTATTTAAATAATTACGAAAACTCATCCATAAAGAGAGAAACACAGGATTGACGTTGACAAACTACACATACGGACGAAGTCATGATTATAATGCAGAGAGGGATTGCATTTGTTTGGATTTTACAAACAGCACGTATAATAAGAATTATGAATGAACGCATGCTCTCGAATATACCAATGAGACGTTAAAGTGAATAGTTCCATGCTGGCAGGCGCGACACGTTGGTTGGAGTGCTTATGAGCGCAAATTAGTGAGGGGAAATGATATTGATGAAAAATACAGAAGATTGAGAAGTGGAAAACGCAGCATGCGTTTGGGACTTGTTTTGTGGTAATATCATAGCTTTATTTTCTTTATTTGCTGTTACTTAGAGATTGAGGCAAAGGGCGTGTAGAATTCGCACCTCCCAGCCTGACCACGGTCGCAAGTTATGGTGCAAAGTTTTCAATGAACTTTCTGAAATTGAATCAAGTTAGATAAACTGGCAAGGAATGAATGTCGATCCAAATCAGACAATCACAGTTGAGATTTGGTGGAAGGACCAGCGACGAATAACTATCTGGAATTGTGCAAAATTTAACATGAATTAGTAAACTCAAAATGTATTTCTTCAAGGATTTTTGACGTTGAATTAAGACAGGAACCAAGCGCCAAGGAAACTCTTCAACCATGCACTCTGCTGTAGCGGGCCCCCATCAATGTCCTAGTTTTAGTGAGGAAATCTATTGGCGGCAGCGTCCAGATCTCCCCCCCCCCCAACTTTACTACGTGACACATCTCTTTAGCATCTCCAAACTTGTGCTAGCAGACCCAAAGATGAGAACTTTTCAAGTTATCATGATGCATCCTTTACGTAGGGTTGAGGTTGCCTTTATCCATGCATGCTGATCTAGTATAGTGTCAGTGATGGCGTTGGTTGAGGAGCGATGCATGAAACAGAGCATGGTCAGCTCAAAGCTAGAAAAGAAACCTTTGTTAAAAATGGATATAGACTGAAATATTCCATATTTTAATTATTGACTTATTTTACTTATTTATTTATTGAAGATATTAATGATGTAATAATGAGCTTTGGAGAGCTCTTCACTTCACTTATGTAATAATGAGCTTCACTGTGAGTGAAGGTGATACAATTTTGTTGGAAAAAATTAAAATGATAGAATGCTGAAGAGCGTCCCTAACAAGTGCATTGATACATTGTCCTTGATTTTGATTTTTTATGAGTTTACTGTTTCATTTGAGTAATGTATTTTGTCTTCCATTTTCCTAAGGTCTTTTCATAAATTAATTTTTTCATTAATGTATTGTTGTGACTTCCTGAGTTTGGAAATTGGCTATAAATTCAAAACATGTTAAAGTGGACCGTGGGAATAGAATCACATTAGTTTTATTTCAAGGAAACAAAACCGTTTTTCTTATCAAAATTGCTGTCAGTTCTATAGAGTGTAGGAATTTATTTATTATTCTAGGTTTCATCTCCGTTTCGATTATCTCAAAGACAGAGTGGAGTTCAAGTTCACGTGGCATCAAAATAGTGAAAAACTTCAGTGTTTTGAGGCACGGCTCGCAATGCTGGCGAAAGAGGACGTAAGCATCGCGATGAGGCAAAAACATGAAATGTCAATAAAGAAAGAGAGGTGAAGACACGAGTGTGGGTCAGTTGCATGGCACCCCGGCCTCCCTCACGGGAGAAAACAGAAGTAAACAATGGCAAGGGGGACAGGCTGCCTGACTAAAAGTAAAGACCCACAACAGACTCTGCAACAAATGTTGCTAATTTTGTGAAAGCTGGCCAGACTTACCGCTGAGGAGCCCTAGTTTCAAAAGGGTGACTGACGAGGACAGACGCCGGATGTATCACCATACCTCCTGAGGGCAGCTTAGGTACCCTACAGTTCCTGAAGAAGCGGGAAGTCCTCAAGATGCGCTGAAGGGAAAACTTTAGATTACCCTCTTGGGTAATTAATCTAAACCAAAAAATTACAATTTTTATGATTCAAATTTCATTCATGCTACAGAATTCGCAAGTTTTTCACCAAATCCCATAAATTAAAGTTATGAATTTATTTTGATTCAACAAAGTCTGCATTTGAAAAGGCGCATTACGCAGTGAGCGTGTTTCAGCTTTTGTAAATAAGATGTGTCATTACTCACATTATCTGTCATAGAAGCCAAGATTTGTAAAATGTGTTTTTACTCACACTAATCAAACTTTGGTTGTAGTTTCCTTAAAAAAACTCACGCTTATTCTTTTTTTGTAATGCATGCGTTCCGGCTCCAGATATTGTTTTTGAGAACTAAATCTTACACCTCCCTTCTCTGCAGGTCGTGGACGTGGACGAGAACCAGCACGAGCCGAAGTTCGGCGCGGCGGTGGCCAGCGCCAGCGTGCGGGAGGACGCCGCGCCGCACTCCCTCGTGCTCGCCGTGCCCGCCTCCGACGCTGACGAGGCGCCGCTAGACCGCGCCGTGTCCTACAGCATCCTGGGGTACGAGGGCGCCGGCGTCTTCTACATCAATCAACGCGGTGAGCTCATTTATTTACACATGTTTGTGACGTATTGTTTCGCTGCGAATCGTAATTTTGATGCCATCAACACTTATGCTGCGCCTCTGAGCGCTAATTTGTGCTCTTTTTTGGTGAAGGAATGGTCCGAGGAGTGTGGCGGGATTCCCCAGGCAGAATGCCTAGAAAGCGCAAACATAAGAGCCATCTTTAAGTTGCATCAAATATGTAAGTCAGAGTTTCTCCGCAGTTTTCCAATCAAATACTTGTTCCGTGGACCTTTCAGATGATGGCAGGGTTTTATGTACAATACTCGAAAAAAATTTGGAGCTCTTTTTCGTTTGCATTCAGACATGTGTCTTCATTTTTCTGGTCGGAAACTCACAGTGAAGTGAAATTTGAGGTTTAGTTTGAATTACTTTCTGTGGCAAGTTTATTTTGTATTTCGGTGTGTGCGAGAATAAAAAGTTACACAGCGGTGGTCATTAAGTGCTTGCGATTCAGAGGGCAGATTCAAACGTGTACGGAACACGTTTGATACTGAGGCATGGTTACGGAGTACTCTCAGAATAACTGATTCTTTAAGCTAACGCCGTGTTGTTGTGAGACTTGCATTGCATGTTTATTTATCCTTAATATCTGAGATAATGTAATAGATTTGACATGTCTAAACAGAGAGATATCACATGCAGCTACTTTATGCATCAGATGACAGGAATGTCTCGACAATTTTTATAAAAAATTGGCTTGGGAGAGGATGCAACTTAATCAGGTGGGCAACTATTACCAAACCAATTCGTGCAAAACGTTCGTTAATAATGGTTCGCAAAAATTTGTATCTTTTGAGACATAGATTAACTTTCTATGCATGTAGTACAATTTCAAGATCAGTTTAAATCTTGATCTAGAAGATCGTCTGAGAATGAACTAATAGTGTACTAACTACCGTACTCTTTAAAACAAAAACAAAATAATTTCGGTTTCTGCCTTCTTCATATTTGTTATCTACTGTCAAAATGGATCGTTCCTTGTATTACATTGGAACAGGAACAATGTTGAGTGTTGGCATATACACACTATCATCCTGGAACTAATCCTTCAACCTTGAGTGACGATCCCAACGAGCCTAGGATTTTTCCAAGCCAAAACCTTTCGACGCGCACACATCTGCACTTATCCTCGTAAATGAATAAAAATTGCTGTTCTTATGTAAATTTTAATCGTATTTGTGCAGATCTCAATTTAAATTTTTACATGATTGCTTAAATCAAGCTCTAAATACACCGCTCTTAACAATATAGTTTCTATCATGTGTCAAAATTCTGCATTTGACAAAAGAGGGGTTGTAAAATTAACCAACTACCCTACAATAAATTAATGCTAATTTAAATAATTTCGAACAACGAATTATGGAAAAGACGTTTGGTTAAGATGAACGTTTCAAGTATAAATTTGATAGTTTTGCTTGTCAAGCATAAAATATTTATTAATCAAGAATGAAAACTTTCCAAATGTTTGACCGTCACTGATGAATTTTGAAACACGACAGGTATTATTGCAATTGGCTTCTCTCAGTTCAAATAACTTTCCGCCATCGATTGATTTCCCCGAAGGCTTCTCTTGAAAATTGCGTGAGTCTTTTCATGTCCCTCGGCAGGCGCCAGAACACACTTGTGATGCAATCGACGAGCTCTATCTCGGTGTTGCATGCGGTGCTGTTAGTGTCTTCTCTACGACACCCGAACCTATAATATCCCGTTGGATCGCAATCTGCGAAGTGGGGAGGCAGTTTGGGGACGAGAAATACGTGTCTTTGACGGCAATTTTTGCCCTTTTCTAGTTTTCTAGTAGCATTGTACGGGACTCGTGTCATTTATTTTTTCTTGGTTACTATCTCCATGCAGAATTTGACCTCAGTAACCAGTAGCTGGATTTATCCGTCCATACGAGGCGAGTCGCAAATCGTAGCCGGGTCCACCGAAGTCTCATGCTGGGATTTTTGGCGCATCAAGAGCAGTTAGAACGCATATTGTGTTGCTCTTATACACTTCCGCAATTGTCGAGTCACTGTTTCTTCTCCATGTCCAGCTTCACTTATTCTGCTACTTATTTCTAGCTGTGAGGTGACTACTAAATTAATGGAAACGGTGCGAACCAGTGTCGTATAACAATTTAACAATTTATTGACCACAAGTGATACAGCAGTAGATTATTTCTTAAGTCTAGTACAATGAATACATTTGAGTATGACTACTTGTGGGCCCGAATGAGTTCAGCGACTTCTTGGGCATCCTATCATCAACGCTATTATAAGGTGTACAGTTATGTTTGACCAAATTCACTTAACCAAGGGGAATCAATAAATTTGTTCTCTCAAGTTTCTATCCTAAATTTTACAAAAATAGTTTCTATGGGCTAAATGGGAACAGTATTTTATGGAAAACGATTAGGAGCAGACTTAAGATCTATATGTCATAACTGTCATTAATCATGGTAAATTACCCCATCAAGATAAGTCATATAGCAGAAAAATATTTGACTTGATTACCTTATGTGATTAATATTTCGATAGGAAGAGGGATTCAAGATTCGTTTTGAAAGGTTTGTCAGAACTTTTCAAACGGATCTTAGCAGGGATCGCATTCCAGTTCTTAATTCCAATGAAGAGGGTACTGTGTTGTGACCGAGATTTTGAATCATAAGGAAGTATGAAGTTACTGCTATTTTGGGTTAAATGATCATGATGGCCAGTTTGTGCAATTAATAATTGTTTTAGGCCTTTGTCGCCATCATCAGTCAGTGTTTTATACGCGAAACTACACATGGAGAGCTTGTAGAGATCTAAAACCTCAAGTATTTTTAAACTTCTGAATTGGTCATTTGTGTGAGCATGATATTTTAATTTCTTAACCGCTTTAATGGCTCTTTTTTGCAGCCCAAAGAGCAAATTGGTTTTATTTTTATCAATTCCGAGCCAAACTTCAATTCCGAATTGTAGATTTGGTGAAAGGATCATTTGATGAAGAATTTTAAAGCGTCTTTGGGCAATACATTTTTCACTTTATGAAAGATTCCAGTGAATTTTGATAATTTAATACTGATATGTGCAATATGCTCTTTGAATGTCAAATGTTTATCTAATATAATGCCCAGGAGCTTACAGGTGTTGGTTTATGCAATTTCACCATCACTGATCTTAATGCCTGGAAGACACATTTCTCTTGTATGAGAATATAATGCATTTTGTCTTATCGATATTGAGGCATATTTTTATTAGCTCTAAGCCACATTGAAACCTTTTGCAGCTGTTTTTTTACGCTCTCCGCAATTAGTATAAATTACTTGTTTCTAGTTTTGGTCCGTCATCTAAATACTCAATACTAAAGCAGGCCTTTGACATTTTAGGTGAAGGTAAAAGATTTTACGCCCTATTGACATGACATCATCGTGTTAAAATTTTGAAAAGAAAGAAAGCGAAAAGGAAGTTATCTAGAACAGCCCTTGCATTTTTAATGCCTGTATTCAAAGTGCGAAGTACGAAAATATGAGACAATGTTACAAATGATGTTGTGAACTGACGTTTAAAAAAATTGTTGTCAATAAAATCAGGATGAAAAATCACGAATATTCAATACATACCGAAATTCA
Organism: Platorchestia sp. MABIK; assembly: GCA_014220935.1. NCBI lineage: Eukaryota > Metazoa > Arthropoda > Malacostraca > Amphipoda > Talitridae > Platorchestia > Platorchestia sp. MABIK. Next base: position 141,182 of record JACJUY010001319.1, on the reverse strand, counting down.
TGGATTAGCAGTCGACTTTTCAAAAGAAGTTTGCCTCTTGAAGCGAACTTCGACGGAGCTAAGTTGCGCAGATTTCCTAATATCCGAGGAGGAAATTCTGTGAAATGTTTCGAGTGAACTGGAAAGTTACACATCTCGCTTTGATGGCGAGCGACAGAAATTGAAAGGAGCGAAATTAGCTCAGAAAGTTCGTCCTCAAAATCAGTTCAGTAAGTCGATTCAAAAATTCCTGAAGGTGAGCTCCGTCTTGGGATAGAATGCCCAGACCTACGTAGTCGAGTTCACTTATTTTGACACACACCGTCGTCACTGTCTTTTAAACGATGAGTCAGAAAGTGCTTAAAAGAATTCTGTCAATTGTTCAAAACCAGAAGTTAGCCTGCTCGAACTGCTGAGGATGCGGTTTCCTTGTAAAAAATAAATTTTTTTTAACCATCTACGATCGCTGGGATAGACAAAGAAAAAAGAATTAATTTGTCAAGAGAACGATTGTCGATTAAATCCGGCAGCGCAAATTAACAACTCACTCGTCAAAGCGTTAATTAACTTGCCTCTAAAACTGTGTCGATTTCGAGAAGTGTTTTGCCAAAACATATATGAAACCCATGCTATGTACTCAGTAGTGACAGTGGAATTCAATTGAAACGTATTCTTTACAAAACAGCTTTTGAGTCTGGATGAACGTATAAATTTCTATTTTAGGAACAAACTGAGATAACGCTAGTATGCAATATTAAAAATATTTCAATCCATTTTTCTGTACATTTTATGTTTCGAAAATTGAAAACGCAGAAAATTCCTGAAAATTAATCTTCTTTACTAAGACAACGTTTCGGGGTCCCGCTCCATCATCAGATCAAAAAATAATCATTGCCTCTGAAATAAAAAATCAAAGTACGATGAATTTTAGCTACGAAAAATATACTTTATACTTTGATCTTATATTTCAGACACAGTGATTATTTTTTGAATTGATAATGAAGCGGGACTCCGAAACCTTTCTTAGTAAAGATGATTCTCTCGGAATTTTATTCGTTTTTAATTTTCTGATAAGGTTGCGACTAATGCAAACCACTGACGTGTTCAGATGTATTATGTTTAGGACCAGGTCGTTGTCAGGTCAAAAATCTGTTCTACGTATAAGAGCTGTTGTGTATTGATTTAAAATGTGTTTTATTATTTCAGTGTATGTTGTCTTTTTGGTAAATTAGGGACTTTGCTTCAGCGTTCAATGAACGTAGTGTCGATTGTTACATACCGACTATACCTAAACCAACTAGCCTTACTTAAGCTATTCATTAATTCATCTTACGTGTAAGAAATTAGACACAAGGCCTGAAGATCGGTCTCAAGGATGCAGGTACGAAGGGAGACAAAAGCGTGTGCTAACATGAGATTTTACGTTTATTAAACTGTCAATAGGCCAACATACACGAAATTCTGACAGATTGTGATTCTTTATGGTCAAACTGAAGTCGAAAAGTAAAATATATCACTTTTAAAGCATCTGTATTCATCTGCAAAACACAACAAAAACATGCGTGGTAAATGACAAAAGCCTTGAATGAAATCAATGTAATGATTTTGGAATGGAAATTAACGCTTTCTAGAAAGACTGTATTATACAAACAAATTCATGAACATTGTAGACGTTTATAGAACAAGAATCTACGTGGTTCTGAGGACATGATGCATGGTTCTGGTGAACTTTACTTCATTGAAGGAAAGATGGATGGTGCCATGCATCCTCACATTTTGTGGAAGAGTATTAAGCATTTTTCATCCCGAACGCAAAGCATTCATTCAAAAATGGTTGGTGACGTTTCAACAAGACAACAGTGACGTTCCTATACTCGTTGCGTATTTAAACCGCAAATTGTTAGATAAATAATAATAATTAATTATGAGCATTAATGTTAATGAACAATAATAATCGATGTTCTCCAGTGGCTAAGTCAACCACTGGACCTCAACGCGACTGTAAATCTTAGGGTACACTAAAGAATCAAGTCAAGTTAAAAAGTCCTATAAAAATTGCAGAATGGAGAAAAAGGCGTTGAAGAATGGGTATTTGCCACAATTTAACGAACGCATCATTTCATCAAATGGACATCGTCTCTCATTAGTAATAAAGAGCTAACTCTTCGTAAGTTGATACTAAATATAAAATTGTCTGGTTTAATTCTCGCCACATGAAGGGAGCATACATATGATTGACAATTTATTCAGGTTATTTAGGTTTGTCTGTTCTATGCTTTGGAGACCGTCGCCCCTGGGAGGATGCTGTTTGGTTACCTCAGCTATAGATAAAGCTTCGGGACTTCGATCTTTCGTGCGCACTTCGCTTCTTGCAGTGTTCATACCTTGTCCGCCATTTCTTTTGTCTTATCTTCCCTTCCCTACTTAACGTACTGTCTCTGTGTACAGGGTATCTTGTACAGGGGCACCCAAATGAGCAATTCACCAAGTGGTACACACACGTATACGAATTCGTAGTGAACGTGTTAAACGAGCTTACCAGAGATAAGAGAAAATCGGATTAGTTCTTTTTTACTCTCATCAGCCAAAAATGAGGACCTGGAAAAGGCCCTTATGTTCAGGAGCTACTAATGCTGCAGTAGACGGACGAAATGGTCTTTGACTACTGGAAGGAGAATAATAAAAATGTTTAAATGTATTCCTCTTATTCAATAACAATTTCTTTTTATCCGGAAGATGAGGTCCAGCCCACAGGAACAGTGTACACGGTTCATCTATTTTGTTTCAAGGAGATAAATAATTTTTATGATGTATTACAAATTGCTTTCGCACAGTCATCAAGTGGACTGCCAGCTTTATCGAATATTCTTTGAAACATCTTGCTTATTGTGGTACAATATTTTGCGTTCGGATCTATTTAAAATACTTTTAACGGGCATAGTAATTGAAGAACTGATGCCACCAGGGTGTGTAAATAATGTCGTTAATTTTGACGGCACAGATACAATGCATGGCAAAACATAAAACTCGTCCTGCCCTTTCATCGCAGTGTTTCTCGGCATAGCTGCAAGTCAACAGTCTTGTCTAATTAATGAAGATTGTCAGACATATTAATGCGGTTGGGTAGGAAGATGGAATGCGTCTAAAAATTGATGTCAACCATTGAAAGAAAAAACTTATGGAGCAGTGTAAGAATTTTACAAGAGCGATTTCGAAGTTTAACAGTAGGTCAACACGAGTTGCGAAATCGGCCTATAAGCATATCTATGTCCTGGTTTGAATATTTCAAGAAGGTTGAAACTCTGGCAGAAGTGCTTTTTCCCCACTCCAACTCGCGTTATTTCGAGGGTGCGGGCGCTTTTGCGTTACGGCCTGTAACTTGAAATTTGAATCTTACGGTCATTTTTAAAATTGTTCAGAAATATAAAATACTACTTAAGAGCTTGAATTCTGAAAGTTTACAGCCAATTGGTTGTAAAATACCTTTTGAATAATTCAGCAGTAGAAAATTCATAACATTCAAAGTTCACGGTAGACATGAATACTGTTTAAAGATGATTTGAAAATACCTGCGAATTTTTCAATTCTGTTTGATCAGAACCTTATTCAATGTATAATACTAGCTCCTCCTCTTCTAAGTAATATTGGGTAGTTCTGTATATTTTCACACGTGTTTTGTCATGAGTGTGTGTGCAACTTCGTCTGTGTGTACAGCGTCAGCATTAAGGGGAGGAACAGAGCTGGTTTCGTTTTCAAGTTGAAACCGAAGAATAATCGATGAAAGAAGCCTTTCTTCTTTGCTCAAAGAATGCAGGACAGTTATCGCGACTCTTTTTTTTCGGTTACCAGAGCCGCATAGGCTCTTCGCCCGCCATGTTGATGAGTTCAAATGTTGTCGTCGTGGGCTAAAGCATCAGCGTGCGTTCAGAAATGTAGTTCATGATTTCTTCACCGTTGATATCACTCGTTTATTCCTCAAACACAAATCAAGGGTTTTCTTTCCTTGAATCAGCAACGTAAACTAACACGATGGTTTTAAAAGTTGTACTTGCGTGAAAGGAATTGTGACGAATAGCTGAAAAATATTTATTTTGTTTGTTGATGAAGAGTTATCATAGTGAAAAATTGATCATCCGTGAAAGCTTACTTTTGTTAGATGCTGTCCATATTAGGATCCTTTGACTTCGAACTGTAGTTTTTCTTTCTTCAACTTTGCAAGAGAAAGAACTTTTTTCCCTGTAACTTGTTCGATGACATCTGATTGTTTTGAACTAGTCGTATTCTTCGCCGTTGATGCTTGGCCTCGTCGGCTATGTTGCTGGTTTTTTTTATTTACGACTAATTTTTCTTTTTCGTTTAAAACGATTTTGACGTGTCAACGATTTTCGGTGTTCTTATTAAGGTCTGACCAAGCTAGAGGACGTTTACGAATAATTCCTTCGAATGTATTTTTCAGATAGAACGAGCTGCGGTAGAGTCACTAAGCTAACGTGTTTAATTTTTTTTTCTACTTATGTTCCCGAATGTCCATGTAAAGTATTTATAAATTGTTTTCTGAACGCACTTTTGTATTATAAACCACGCTCTCATGAGTCATACATTCAGACTTTATACTGATGCGCAGTTGTACATTTTTTCCTCTCCAAATACACAGCTGCTTCAGGTTCAAAGTTACATTTGTCTCAGATGCACCACACTCTTTTGGTGAAAACAGTATACAGTCAAGGCTATACGCTGGGGAAGGTACGTTTGGTCTTCGTTGTTTTGTTATTCTGGTAAAAAGATTATTGAACTGAGTCATTATTGATTCTGAGTCTGAGGTCTTTGTTGTATCTCTAAAAATACGACAGAGATCGTATTTCGGTGGACTTTGGGAGATTAAAACGGGAGAAGGATATATGTCAGGATATTGGATCCTAGAAGACGAATTTTTTCTGGGCAGGAGACTTGTCTACAGTAAAAGTGCATCAAATATTTAAAAAACTATTGAAAATCGTTGAAATATGACGAGAAAAACGCTTTTACTGTCAATTTTGCCTTAGTTCTACTGTACCATTCGGGAAAAATATGCTCATGAGCATTCAATTCTTTTTATAAAAACCCGTTAAAGTTCGTGATTTACATTTATGGATCGATCTTTCTTACGGTTCAACATTTTTACCCATCCGCTTCAGGAATCAAAATTAGAGCTTTGAATGCCTAATGCCCCAACTGAGGGCGAAAATTTTCCTCTTGATTGACTTGAAGGAACTGTCCTGGCATGTGTCCTGACTGTTAACGCAGCATTCTCACCTACTGGGTTTCTAAACAAGGGAAATTTTCGTAAACCTTACGACAAGTTCTGTCAATATAAAATCATGAATGTGTTCACTTGATACAATGCCGTCTCACGTCAAAACTCTTTTTTCCATGTTCATATCTTTTGTAGTATTTGTTTTATTTCTTTATATGCCGTCACAGTAAAATCATTTATACTTTGGTGCACTACATTTTGATGGCAATATTTTAGAAGACTATTTCCAAGGCAAATTTTCATAAGCTCAAACTGCGGGGTAAACGTCGAAGTCAAACAAAAGTTAAGAAAAACCCTCCATTGAATTTTTCATTCATTGATTCAATTTTAAACACGTCGGCATGCTTGTTACTCACAAAATTTCCTGTATTTTACATCTTGTCATTTTAATTAGTATGATTTACATTTACATGATTAACAAAATCATAAATGAAACGTTTTGAAACAATAGATTCATGAAAAATATGCCTACACGAGTTGCAAACCAACACTACAAACTTCGGAGTGGAATATCCTTCCAAGATTTATTTAAAAGCTCCACTTCCTAATGACTTGAAATAGATTCTCGAAAATATAAATGTTGCAATCTTTTTTGTGAGTTCAAAAATGCATGCGACTGCAAGATTACATTTACAAACAACTAAGAAGTCTATAACCAATAACAAACAATTTTGGAACACCTTAGACCCTAAGTTACATTTGTATTCATGTCGCAGCAAACATCCCATTTCTGAGGTTGAGGGAATCGTGCAAAAAATATTAAAGCTCTAGAAAAGGACTGACAGATTTTATCGAAAAAGAAGAATTTACACAGAGCGGGTGAAAAAGACCTATAAGTTAGACATTCAGTTGCTGCTACTGACCTTCATGACGAATAATGAGAACGATATATGCACGGTCAAACTACTAACGACGCGTTAAAAAGTTGGTACCCCATTTGAGTCGCCAGTGACGCCTAAGCAACATTGTGAGATATGATTGCGTTACTTGCAACTGTGAAGTGTGGTGCTTTAATACGAATATACATGAGAAGTCAGCTACTCTCATGAAACACCCCACTCCAGCAACACTATATATGTCCCATAGTGCACTTGAAATTCAATCATATGAAATTATATCGTTTAAGTTTTGACAATTGTGAGTTTGAATGTTGATTATCGTTTAAATATTTGAGCGTTTTATAAATTGTGATGTTAGCATGACATCAAGTCGAGATAAGCACCTCTCAAATTTGTTACAAGATATGAGAACAACATGCCAATTTTTAACAAAGACGATCGATCGTAGTAATATAACTTACAGCATCTCGCTGTTCTAGCAAAAATATTGTGTCCCTTGATCTCTCGCAATGTGAAACGCTAAAGAAAAGTCATTGGTCATGTTTCTCTCCTGTTCCCAAATGAGCGGTCTTGTTTACTCGCTACAGTATGATGCCGTAGCAACAGTTCACATACCATCCTCATTCAGTATACCTCGAGTGCGCCAGCCCGCGCAAACTGTCGCCTGCGGCCTGCGCACTGCCGCCCTCGTGCGGCGCTGCCAGACAAAAGAAAACAGGGAACCGCACCTCCACTTTCCGGTCACAAGCGATGCTGCCTGGCGAAGCGCCATTGCATTTCGCGAAAAATGCATCAAATATCAGACCACGTAAAAATTATTTGCGACATTTGCATGCGAAACAATTACTCATTAAATGGCCATTTTATTGAAGTTTACCCCCGAAAATTCCAAATATTTTCTTTCTGTTTCAATCTCAGAATTTCACAATGCACATGAGAAAATTTTAGAAATAACATAACAATTATAGGCCGCTCATTACTGCAATTGATCGACTTACTTGTTATCGAATGAATTAATTAGAGATCTCAGGAATTTTTTTACTTAATAACTCAAATTACCAAATCCAAAACGGACTTAAACTGTATCGCGTCTATTGAACTGTTCTTTTTTACTGCATTTCAAAATCAGGTTGAAGCTCATAGGACCAGATTGAATAGAGATGGACGCCTAAATTACGCAGATGACATAGTGCTCACATACCCCCATCTTCAGTTTGTCAGTTTTCACGCAGCAATTAGTTAACTGTATTATTCGACAAAAAAATCAGTTGTGTCAGTCATACAATTTCTTATAAAACATGCTTGCACCAAATCATATCTAATATCGCATTTTGTTCCTCATCATCAATTTTGAACCATAGAGTATTTGCAGTCTAATAGATACTATAAAAAATGAACTAAAGAAATTGACGCCTATTTTCGGTTAATAGAAAAATTCCCTTGTAATATAAGCTGAGTTTACTGCATCAAAAAAATATTGAAATTGAAAGTTGAATTTACTCGCCCTGCAACAACCTAAACATCAATTACTTCTATCAAACAAATGAATTTACGACAACGCGCGAGCGTGAACTTTTGTACATTGACTGCTTTCAAATTTTAAACGCTAAAAAACCTCGTTTTTTTAGCGGCTGCCTGCCTCTCGTTCTCCGGAATACCTGGGATAGGTGGGGATTTCATCCTTTCCCCCCTCGTTAGACTTGAAACTCCTCTTCGCTTACCATCGCTTCCCAGTCGAGATCTGAAAATTTGAAACGAACGAAAATTTCACGCCCTGTTTTATGAAGAAGCGAGCTAAATTTTCTTCATGGGTGAAAATAAAAAAGTATTTCCCTGACTCTAAAAATTGCTTGAAGATGTAGTCTTGCTTACAAAGAGAAAGAGAGAAAGGTCTTTTTAACGTTCTTACTTTTCAATCTTTCACAAGTATTTTTACTTGGTAGCAACTGGTAGATGCATCATGAAAATAGGAAAAGAAACAGCGACTCGGATGCTATCGAAGAAATTGAAAATCAACTGCTATAACATTTGGCCTTGAATGAGCAAGTCGCAGTTTGACTTTGGCGCTTAGTCGGAAATTGTCTGCATGTGAACGTCGCTAGCAGTGCTTGTGACTGTGACTTAATACTTACTTATTCTTATTTCCTTGTAGAAAAGCATTGTTTAAGCCCAGCGAGCTCTAATTAGTCAGCGAACTTTTTTAGTCAGCGAACTCTAATTAGTCAGCGAATTAGTCAGCGGAAATCTAGCAGTCCTTCAATCCAGGTTCAAACCAAGAATGAATTATTTTGCTAGTTACTGTTCTCAAATTTTATTTTAACATTGTGTATATTGGTGTTACCTCTGTTTTTGTCAGTGATGACACGGAATTTTGGAAAGTTTAGACATTGTTTCACCGACGCAAAGTAATGCTCGTTCGTGCATTTGTGCTAGAATCTAAAACTTGTGGTTTGTCCTTCCGTAAGATCGATATTCTTTCAATTTCTGCATTTCCATTCTACGGATATAAATTCTATTTATTTTTAATACCGTAATACCAGAATCATATAATTTGTTTGTTTCCGCTTACGAAACTTCTTATAATACTTATAACTGAGTACAGATATTTATTCAAACGCTGCGGCATCATTTGCAATGCTTCTCTGTTTCTTTGTTTTTTTTAGCACCTTTGCGGTGTGATTCGTTATGTTCCTTGGCCGCTGAGAAGTATTATTTTCCATTTTCGTCGTCAAAACAGGCGCGAACAACTTTTCTTTTATTTGAAATGTAAACATTTACTTTTCTTTGCATTACTTGATCCTGTTAATTGTTAAATTGATTTGATTGGTCGTTGCCAATATGATAAATATTTATAAATCATTTTTTTCAATTATAATGTTCTTTTTATGCGTTGATGCTAATGGCTAATTTAAAATGGTAACCGTGATTTGAATACATAGTACATATCGTTATTCTTTGTTTATTTCAATAGGAGCTAGATTTGTTCTCCAAATCATTTTATCATCATCTTCATTTGCTTTTGAAGTAAATTTGTAAAAGTGCACTCATTGCAATTCTTTGAAATTCATTATTATACACCTACGAACAGCGTACATTGGTTCACTGAAATCAAACGCTCCGATAGTACTGATTTAATCACACACTTCGGTATCTGTTAAGTCTCTAGCTACGACCTGAATAAATTCAATTAGAGACACTGTGTAATCTAAATGAATTGAGATATCATCTTTGATGGGAAGAGACATTGCGTGCTGGAGATATAAGAAATGCCCCATCTGCTGCAAACTGGAGACTTGACTCGGGATATGAAGATTCCCATGTTAAGATACAAGGAATTTTTGGTGGTGGCAGACAAGAACGCTGCACTTTACAAGATTGTCTATCATGAAAATTTTAACGTTGCTTCAAGATGTAATTGAGAGCTTAAAGCCTGACGCCTTGCATCTATAAATTGCGATAACGAAGCCTTAGTATTTCCCTCAGCTTCAAGCTGAGTCGAGGAGCCCGAAAATATGCGTGATCGATTGTACCTGCATTTCAGGGGTAATCATGGTAATGTTCATGCTAACGCTGGTCGGGGAGGTGAGGCAGAGGGAAACCGCTTACGCTAATTTGTACGTGTATGATTGCCTTATGAAAAGGATTAAATTCATCCTAGAATAAACTAAATTATGCGTAAATTAAGGAATAACGTTTAGGACAAAGCCCTGAGATTGTTGTCTGAGCTTTGTTTTGTAAAGAACATTCAAGAGTATTATAAGTATGGTCGTAAATGAAACTAGAAAGCTTTTGATGAATTATATCTTGAAGTTGGAATGACGTCGTTTTTTTGGAGAGCTCAAGTAATTACGCTTACCTGCTGCATCATTTTTTCCCTAGCTCAAAAATATTCATAGATAGACGCAATCATGTTGGAATCGTGACACCTGGTAAAGATTCCAAATACCGTTACGATGAACAGAAGATATACGTAGATAAACTTTTTATACAGAGTGAGATGTAAGTTTGCCAACGATATTCCAAATGCAAATTTAAATATTTCTGACACGTTCATACGTGACGTGTTAAATTTTTTTCGGTTGGTAATATAGTAATCTAAGGACTGCACATAGTTTCATAGACGTAATTCTGCACAAGTTCAAGACCTCAAATGAGAGAAAGTACAGAATAGTCTCTCTTCAACATGGAGAGAAGTCAGATGCATTTATTGCAAAAATTCGTTGATCGTTTGTATGGAAAACACTAGAACATTTCAATCTGGGAAATTTTTTCTGACTGTAAAAGATCCCGTTTAACACAGTCAAACCCCAAAATAAAAGCCATTCGGAAGAAAAAGAAAAGTCTTAACAGGTATTTGTAGAAGATGGTAAATAAGACAAACAAATGTTCCAAAACTATAAGACGACTGATTCATCAAGTCCTTAGAATGTCAACTTTCACTTCCCTGAAGAGCCAAGCTTTTTCAGATGTTGTAAAGCGAGAATGACGGGACAAGAGCACCGTTCATCTTGAGTTCACTCGAGGTACAGGCAGTGAAATTGATTGGCCGGATGAGCACATTTTTACCGTCGAGCTGTTTCACATTCGCTGAAACGAGAGAGTTATCAAAGGAAATTTGAGCGAAATCCCCTACAAAAAAGTTTAACAAAAAATGAATGCAGCGTCCATCATGATCTGGGTTGCTGTCTTCAAAACCTGGAGGTCCCCTTTCATTTGAAATGAAGTTATGCAAAAACTTGAGTAAAAGACTTTCAGGAGCCCATGTTTGAATCATTGAAGAATAACTTCAATGATATCACCTTCTGTACTTCTCAGCAAGACAAGAGCAACTTACTAGACCGCCAACCTTTTACAAACCTGGTGCAAAGATGCAGAGACCATCATAGAAAATTAAATGTGGCGCCGTCCTCGCTGAATTTAAATACTGTGGATATCGTCGTGCGGTTAACGCTTTAAGCAAAGTCTTATTTAAAATTTTATCGAACAGGGGATGATATGAAGCGATCATTAGACCAGGCGTGGCAAGATAGACCACATGAGCAGCTGCGTTAAAAACGTTCGAAGAAGGTTAAAGGCTATCAGCGATTCACAAAATGACCATTTCAGACTCTTTTATTATTCTTTAAACCCTCACGGATCCGAACAAATCTGAATGTTATTTGCCTATTTATTATTTTGTTTAATCAGTCTTTCCACTTGTTTCTGCAGTCCACGCCTCATCCTAGTGTATAAGCTAGTGAGCTAAATAAAATTTCATTGAAGATTAGGAATCCCTGTAGAAATTTTGAATTTCAAATTAAGTAGTCATTTGCTTGAGTAATTTTTGTCATACTTGAATATCTTAATGGTACAAATTTCTCAGCTTAACTTCATTATTGTTGAGACGGAAATCAAGATTGACTTCGTAGCTTTAACACGAGGGGAGCTTCTAACCCTTTGTGTATAGACTCTCGGCAAACAGAGGGCGTCGAGCTTACATTTCCGCTGTTCCGCCAACTCCTGAACTTTGTGTTCTGACGCCGAGGCGCTGCGTCAGGATTCTCAAGTCTCAGCGCGTTGGATGGTGTTGCTTATACCAGTGGGGGTTGAAAAAGTTTAGCTGATCTATAGTACGCCTCCTATAATGTTCATTGGCATGAGGCACGAAGAGAAGTTTCTGTAATAAGTTATTTTTTTGTCCACAGGTGAAATCTACACATCGGTGCTGTTAGACAGGGAAACTAAATCCTTCTACTGGATAACAGTGAGAGCCCAGGACTCCGGCACCGTCCCCCGTTTCTCAACGCTGCACGTGAGTCTCATTTTTCTGAAATATTATTCTACATAGGCTTAAATATTTTACCTAGGCTAAACTCATTATAAAATGGATAAGGCATGTGAAGCATTTCGAATTTATCCTATAATACGATTCATCATCTGTTCAATACTGCAAAGTTTCAAGGTATCAAGTAGTGTGAATATTATCGTCAGGTAGCACTTCAATATTATAAACTTCAATAACTTCAGCTCCAACTCCAACTCCATCCTTGTGTGGAATTTGATGTGGGTGTGGGCGTGGGATTTGATGTTGGTGGAGGCCCCGGAATGTCACTGTTCGGTTTGGGTCAGTCAGAGTGTCCCCTACTGCCTCACTCGAACATGATTTAGTTGTATATGTATAGCGCTATGAGAGGACTTATAACAGTGGTATGTAGCCTTCAGTGATTTAGAGGATTTCGGACATTGTTCATAAGAATCCTTCAACCGTCTGCAGGTATTTTGACGGTCTAATTTAGCTCATTCTTGTCATTTTCATCGCTTGTTTGCGCGCTAATGATATACCTGTACATTCTTAGTTTACACACGGATGACGTTTGTATTGGAGACACCTTTCCTCTTGATACTGGCTCACGACGCCAGCGGCACGTGTTTCTACTGCGTTGTATTTGCCATCACCATGGATCCACTTTTCATCAATGTCCCAACTCGCGACAACTGTGTTTTAGATTGTGATAGAATTTCGCATAAAGTGTTTACATATTTCATTTTCGTAACGAAGCCTTCATTAGTATCAAATTTGCCACTCTGCGCAGATGGCCATACCATATACAATCTTTTTACTTCCGCAAAAACCATCTATGCTGAAATGTATTTTCTTGTGTAAAATTTTCAGTTTTCCCTACATGATCGTCAAAAGAAAAGGAACAATCGACAAGAAGTTAAAATAGTTTTATTTTTAATTTTTCTATTGACAAACTGTCAACAGCATTGGGCTATACAACTTTGGTCAATAAAGCTCTCGTGCATAAAATACTTGCAAGAGGAAACGACTAATTTCAAGAGCAACCGCGTGTTAATTCACGAGCACTTCAAAGTTCTATGTGTGATAACATTCGCGCAACCTTAAAAGCCTAAATCTCAGAAAGCAGCGCAACAGCGAACTTTAAACTTGTAATCGCCACAACGATATTTTTTGTAGGTTAATATTCTTAATTGGTTTAAAAACTGTGAAAAATTGTAAAAATCTCTTTTTTTCGAAAGAGGATTGAGGTAAGGTCGACTGCCTGACAGTCGGAAGCATCGGGCAGCAAGTCTAATGTAGCTGATGACCATAAGAAAATCGGGATCTCGGTGTCCCCTCTCAAAAAATTCTGGTTCACTAAAAGTTCACTCTCATAGCACAATGCCAGCTGAAAATAATAATAGAATTCTAGATAGACGCTGACGCAACACTCAAGACCGCATATTAATTTATAGATGGTAAAATTAGAAAAAATTACTTAGTTACGCATCTTCAAGAAAGACTTTGAAGCAATTGCGAGAATAGAAACCACAGAACTGCGTCAAGACGATTGTGAGGATACTGCGAAAGAAATCACACCAAAAATTTCAAGTTGGAAGACCCCACGAAAATTTAGTATTTTTTAAATCATTTCGTTCCATCTTAGACAAATAATGTATACTCATTAGTAATACACACCTGAGCTTATGGTGCAACTCAGTGTAGTAACGCTTGGAACAATGAGGAAAAGTTGAAACTGTCGAGGAAAATAAGTGGATAGTGCTCCAGAGAAAATTGAGTGAGGTTTTAAAGTTTGAGGTTAACCACATCAGAGTACGAAGACTCGTCAATCAGGTGGAACTTTCGAGGTAAGAGTCAGATTAGCAGCCTGATTTGAAGGTTAATAATTCTGAAGCACTTTGAAGATGAGCAGCTTTGAAAAAATAACTTGAAACGAGGAAATGAAAACAAGAAAGAACGCACGCTCACACACAAACTTTAAGGAAAAACAGAACTCTAGTAAAGAACTGACGTAAAAGTGGAGATAGAGAATGAGAAATTTGTGAAGAGGACGCCTCCACACGCGCCATGCAATGCACCGAACAAGCGGCTCGTGAGCCCAGCGCCTCACAAGCCCGGCCTGCGCCACGGATGAGACGCTCAACTGTGAGCGCCACAGTCAAGATACGAAAGAATCCCTCGGGTTATGTCACCCCAAGCCTCTCCAGAACTTTCCTAGAAGCGATAGGAACCTGAATACAACTTGACTGTTCGTAAAAATACAACATGAGAGCATTAGTACGGCACTTCCATAATTATATATGATGAATAACACCAATTTCAACACCAAGAAATTTTCCACCATTCTCAACCTTTCAAAGAAGTTAGACTTGAAAAGCTGCTGATCATGATTGAAAAATCTGTTTCTCCTGCGTAGAAATTTATCTAGTGTTTTAACATGCGAAGAGATCGAACCAGTTTACTGTAGCTATGGTGATCGCAGGATCATATGCTCAGCCAAGCTCATCGAATTTTGGAGACAAAGTAATCATTGTCTCTTCAGATTTTTGGTGCAATGACGAAGCGTCGTCCTTCGTAATCAACTGAATAAATCGTACACTGTTTCAAGCCTGAGTCTGAGCTCCACATAGTGTTTCGCTTTTGGTGCTTTTGAATGTTACTCTCGTTCTCGGGTTCCCTTCCTTCCCTGTTTTCTGGAATGCCTCCATCCAACTGCATTCAAATTAAATTATTCTTTACGACTAAAAGTACCAGAACGAGGTATTTGCATCATAAGTATTAAAATGATGAACTCTTATTCTATTGAACATGAACAGTCATTCATCCCTCTCGCACTTACCGCAACAACATGGTAAGCGAAGTACGAGTATGTTCATAACTTGTAAGGTTGTCCGAATCACTTTCAAGATTCAGTCTCTTTTCTGATTCCTCCCATTTGTTCTATGTACAGTACGTATATGCCTCAGTCTCACGCTTGAGGGCGAACTGGGTTGAGAGCAGCTAGTCTCACATTTTTCACTCAGTTTTTGTTTGAGAAAACTACTTTGCTACGCTTCCTGCACGTACTCTGCGTCCCCAAGTGTCCATGCCAAGTGCTTCTGTTAATTCCTGTCCGATTTGTATTTTTCATGCAACACGTAAGATGAGTGACTGTATTATTCCCCTGAAGTACATCAGGATTGTATCAAATTCCGCAAGTTCAAGTTTCTGTAAAGCACTTCCGATAGAAAGAACCTCAATCTGCACGTTGGCCAGACAAATGAAGACAAGCGGCGACATCAACAGGTACATAAGAACACACTACTGCTTCACTATCCCTTGTGAATAACTAAGTTTATTCGCCAGCGAACGTTAAATAAGTATATTCACCTGCGATACTTCACATGCTAAAAATGGGTTCCTTTCCAGAAATACAAAGCATTCCACGTCAATTTCTAGTTGATTGTTTCGTGTTCTATGAACTTCTCAAGTACTTTTTATCTGTGCTGATATGGCGGAGACTAGCGCTGCAGGGAAGATCTTATCACCTGGCGCTACCCGTTTTACTGACTGTTGCTGTTCACCTACTTGTAAGATGCTTAAGGCATTTCTAATAGCCCAGTTCTCTTTGATAAAGGCAAAATTTAGTTCAACCTTTCATTTTCTTTGGAGATTTGAGTTATTGTGCTAGTATAATGAACCTGAAATTAGTATGGATTTGTAAGTGCCCGTAATACTGTAACTGTAACAAATATCACTTCAGCTTGGGAGTGAAAGCATTCATAATGCAGCTGTGCGAGAGCAGCTGCGGCGTCGTTGGTGTGGTTTGGTTCTACAAATCATAGTGGTAGCATGCAGCTATCCTCAACGCTTCCTCATTATCAAATGCGATGGGCGTCATATGGTTTAGAACAATGGAAATTTCTCGGTTCTCGTTCTTTTAAAAATACGATGCTTATCAACATTTTCAAAGTGTTTACCATTTTAATATAATCAGCGCAGTGTTCCCAATAGTTTAGCACAATTCTGCGTAAGAATTATTGCGAGAATCAATTTAGAACCAATATTTTGCGCTGAATGCGCTGATGGCAGTAAGTCGCTCATGGTCAGACGCAGCTCTATGAAGTAATTTCAGTTGTAAATACTAACTTAGCGTCTAGTAGTACTTTCTATTTGTAGCCACTATTGAGAAATGGTGGTAACTACCCGGCCACTATAGTTCGATACCGCTCAATTGAGTTCAGTGACCGAATTACTGCAAACGGGAACGCAGGCATGGCGCAAAAAGACTGCGACAGTGGCGGACATGACGTTTGTGGCTCTGAAGATCCGGTCCTGCTTTGTGTAATTGATTCTGGATTGTAGTTCTGCGCGACATTTTATTTGGGACAGATTCGACGGAGGAGGTCAAGGTTTGTAAGATGAGTTGCTCTGAGGTGAAGCGCATGCACTGATTACTCTATGCACTAGAAGCGTTTTTGTTATCAATGTTGAAGATCGTGCACAGGAACCATCTTTTTCTTTGAAAACCACCACAGGGAACTGCTGTGCTGAAAAATAATGTCTTACTGCCATTTGGGATATCCCCAGGCTGAAACCAATCGGGAGATCTGGTTGGAATAGCAATAGTTCTTTTTTAGGTCTATTTAATAAAAATAAAATGGAATCACAATGAGAACATCAAATCATTAATATTTATTCTGAAACCATTATTTGGAAAAAAAATTCTGTTCATACACTTATGAATTCTACGTTTGAAATTTTTTTTTTACTTCAGAAACTACGTATGAATTCAATTACTTTCAGCTTCTATAGTTGATGTCAACCTAAGACTACGTACTGTTCAAGTAGTTCTTGAAGTGTCCGGACCAAGTGGAGGAAAGAGTGACGGCTTGAAGAATTTTTAGATTGACAACAAATTATCCAATCCATAAGATCATTGGTTGATTGAAGTGTGATGAGTAACATTCTAGTGGTGAAGATACTCTATCTTTGTTAATTAACTAATGAAGGTCCAAACGTTTTCAAACAGCGAAGTTAATGTCAATGGAGTTCAAGTGTATTTGCTTGATTGAGTTATAATGGATAATTTCTAACATGGACTGAACTTGCTACCTGGGTGAAGTTTTCTCAGCCACAGAGCACAGAACTCTTATATAAGAGGGCGCACATCGCAGCACGAATAGCGAGACCACTCAAGAATGATACTTGAAGGCGACTCAACAAGCAACATTTGCGACTCAACAAGCAAGCGACTCAAGAAGCAACATTTAGTTGCATATTTGCTGCAGTGCGTGCACGCGACCCTCTAATTAAGCACAGAATCTCTTACAAATTTTTAGTTATCGTAGAATGTGCTGTCATATCAGCTACGTTGTATTGTTCTGCAATTTAACTACAGATAGTAACGAGACGCATTGTGACTCTAGCTTCCAACTATTCAGGATTAAACTTTTTTGAATGGATTTTTTCTCCGTCTTTGAGACTGATAATATTTTAAACGAAAAAGAAAAAATTTAATTCTAGTTTTTGGGAACACAAAAACTCCAAGAGGTCTTCGAATTGGTTTTACTTGCTATAATTAACACCTTTGTGGAACGCGAGCACAGACTTCGTCTAATGTGATGTTCTGGTGAGCCGAAATAAAATAGACAATTTCTTACGTTCATTGACAGTATTTCTTTTGTGAGAAAGATTAAAAATTGATTGATAATTCTTATGACATTGCTGGAAAGGAAAAAGACACTGCTGTAATGAATGCTACCAAAGAGAGCACTAGAGAATGCAATTTTCATTCCAACCTGAAAGGTGGAATGTATTCAATACTGCCTCAAGTGGCACAAATGGACGTCACTCCTCGCAATGGTCGAGTTCATTAAATGGGAGCGGTGAGCAATTGGGAAGCATTACTGCAATGGTTTACTAATTGCAGACCGCGTAGCGATGGCCAGTCTTCTATTATATGGATGTGTGTCCAAGTTTTTTAATATTCCTTGATGATGTTTCAGCTATTTGAAGAATAAATCTCATCAGACACAGATATTTTACTTATTTCTTCTCTTCATGTTATGGCAGAATATTACTTGCCGCGTTTTAGCGCCCGGTCTACGTACGATAGAGTCATGTTAATTCCTAAAGGTTTTATGCCTTCCTCAAACGGCGAGTTAAATGCAACTAATTTTGGTAAATTTTGAAAGAAGTAAATTACTTTTAACTGCAATTAGTAGACGCTGAGATGGACTGTTCGTTTTTTGCATTAAAACGCTGTTATTTGCTTTGGAATTTTTAAGGCTAAGTGATGGTGGTATGTGCCCAACTAAGACTTTAGAAGTCGCTTCAAGTCATAAACTAATAGGCACACATATTACTAAAACTTGAAAAGTATTGCGATCATATTATGCACACAGTAAATAGCACATTCTAACATAAAATTGGAAAAATTAGTTTCCCAAAATTTAAATTCGCGTTTTTGGACACCTTTCTGTTATTAATCATTAGTGCAATGCCCGTGAATTGCAATTCTACTGTCTATTCAATTTCACTAATTGATGTGTTAAATAGGGGTCAGTTGAAATCTGTCAATTATCAAACTTCAAATTTTATTAACGATTATTCAAACGCCGTTCAACGGTCCAGTTAGTTCTAGCTTCTCGTTGGCGAGCAGCATCGATTCGTCCTCCCATTTTGCGTTGTTCATTCGATAGTCTGCCGCATCTTTCTTGCTGTCGAAGTCTTGCTGCTTCTCTCTCACGGTTGAGCATGTTTCTATCCATGGGGGCCTCTTTTGCCGGAATTTTATTCTGAAATGTCGTCTATTATCTCTTCGAAGCTTTTCAAGAAAATCACAATTTCTAAAACAATAACTCAAGTTCCAAAATCTTGGGCCTTATACTAAGTGGTAGCCAGGTTACTGATCAAACGAATTTAAAACATTTCTTTTTGCATTATCAATTAAAAATATCAAAGCAACATTATGAATTTCAACAGAGAAAGCTCCAAAGAATATTTCAATTTGTAAAAATTAGCCGATTGCGTATTCTGGATACCATAATGCAAGTGAATGGGAATTGAATTGCCGTAGAAAAATAATGCAATAGAATAATTTCTTGTATTTCTTAAAGCTTTATTCTTGCTGCTATCAAAGCTATCGATTAGAAGAGGGGGTCACACGGACGGACGGACGCGGCTCTTATTATTATAGTGAAGTGATAGTGATAGTGATTAGCCGAAAACGGAAATTTATAATTATCAAGTAGAGTTTCAAGAGTTTATGAAATTACAAATTGGGACTCTGTTAAATACCTGCTGAATTTCTTGTCAGTGAACTCCCGTCTAATGCGTATCTGGTTGAAACGAAAGCGATCCCAAATTTCTTCATTCAAAAATTTAAGGTACAGTTAATACCGCTGTTTTTAGCGTAAATAAATACTACAACGAATAGTGATACTTTTTTGTAAATATTACGAACAACGTTTCGAGAATTGTAACTGACCGTAGTTAGAGATCATTAATTTGCCATCGAACCCTAATACTTGTTTTTTCAAAAACCGTTTTGGAGGATTTTGCGAAACGAAGCACGCAATTTCCATCGACTTAGCGGGCTAACCACAACTGAACAGCCTCAGCAAAGGAACTTCAACAGCTCTTGTATAATGCAACTGAAAGTTGTTAATTCTGCCAGCCAAAACTCTAATTTTAACATTGGCGTATTCTATTGAATTCACCAAATACTTTTGTTCTTGAATGATTCATTCTGTTTATGTTTTTTAGTGTATACATAAAGGCATATAATGAAGTATTACAACCAAACTTTCGTATTCGAGGCTTGCAATGGGTTATAACAAAATGATGGATAGACTGATAGAAGAAGAGCGTGATATATAGACGCCACCCAACTCCGACGGCCTCCGCACGATTAATGGCCAAACAAAGCTTTGAAATAATCGATACTCGAAATGACAAGGCTCTCCTACGGAGGTTTTGTTGCACGAGTTATCATTGTACTCTGGAGCTCCTGTGACTGGAACAAACGCGATTCTCTAGTTACGGTGTCTTGTTTATGTTGAGGAAGAAACAAGTGCAGAGTTAAGATGAAGGACTTCACGATCAATCAATGAATGTTCAATTTCTTTTTAATTTTTAATTGGGGGTCATCATATGGGTGTGCATATTGACTTCATTATATGCATTAAATGTTATACGTATTCTGTAATGTAAAAGGAATAGTGCAACTTATGGAGCATATCAAGTGCGAAGAAAATCATTAATCATTTTTATTAAAACCAAGTCGATCTATATAATCTTATATCACTCTCAGTCTATAGAATGCAACGTTTCGATGTTACAAACATCATCAGCAGGCCGTTAATCTAAAGAAAAAGCTTAGTCATGTGGGTGAAAATGTTTGAGCTTTATTACACGCATTGCATATATTTGAAATAAAAGCACAAGATGACTAGATAAAATAACAATGCACAGCAGCTGGCACCACAGATTGAGGCGAAATTTAAAATCGAGCTGATATTTTCAATCACCTAAGTTACGGTTCTATAATTTTTGATAGAAACTAATTTGTGTCACCCATCCAGTTGTTAAACCCTTAATTGAAATTATGATGGCATATTCTCCCAGAAATATGTACTAAGATCAAGTATGAATTTGTTGCCTTGTTGCATAGTAAAACCCAAGCGGTATCCTAGCGTCATTAGATGTTGAATACATGTTTACCAATGCACCCGTTTCTCATCCGATTGAGAACATTTTAACTCGCTTGTATGGTAGTGAAGACCTTTCTCCACTTCATGTGTTTTCCCACGTCATGTGTTTTCACCTCATATTTTGAAGCAACTCCTCACAATATACGCTGCTGAAGCTCCTTTTCATCAAACTAATGGTAGCTTGTTCCGCCGAGCAGATGGTGTGGCTAAGGGTTCCTCTTCATATAGGGTCCACGTTTGCCAACTTTTACATGCATTTTGTGAAAATCCTGATATTGGGCTTTACGCCTGCTAAACCGATATTGTACGGCAGATACGGGGTTGATAGTTTTGTAGAAGTAAATAGTGTAGAGCAGATAGAAGTTTTGAGGAATTGGATGGCTGATAATTCTATGTTGGGTGTACGAAAGATTTAATCACAAATTATGCGTTCTAAGTGCATCCATCTTTCCTCTAAACTGCTGGATAATTCGATAAAAAAGACGTTTATTCGCTAACGGTAGCCTTGGAACAAAATTTTAAAAAATTACATAAACACGTCTTCCTCACTTGACTTATCATTACAGGCAGATAATACATAGATGGAATGTTGAACTGAAACGGGCAAACCACTGAAAACCAGGTAGATGCGTAAGAGGTCCTAACTTTCGTTCAAAATTGTTGATACCCCTGAGCATATGGTACTGTGTTTTACAATGTCAATTGCTTTCGTTTGTGATTTACTCACTGGGAAACGGTGCGTTTTTAGATTTCAACTCCTGGTGATGCACGACATATATACTACCTCGCTGTGTTTCATGTTTTTACGGGATTTTCAAGCCTGCTGCATTTTTGCTCAAGCATCCATATGTTGCTTCGCACACCTCTGACAGGAATTATGATTTTCCTGAAATCTGCTTAATGAAAAATGGCTCCTTTAGCTTGCTAAGTTATACTTTGTTAGCAACATTTTAAGCCTCTACTTTCTAAAAGTGCAAGAATGATTTGTGTAAAACCACCTGCAAATGAGGCTCAAATAAAAATCCCAAAGTTCAAGTTTAAATTTAAGCGTTGCTGTCTGAATTAGATGTTGGATCAATACTAACTTTGCTACTGTTTTTATAGAAATTTTCATAGTTTAAATTTTGATATCATGGAGATGAAATGCGACTAGTGATCTATGATCATCCGCTTGTTGGCCACAAATGCGATCCTCGATAAAGCTATCTGACTCATGTAATTCTGACATCCAGTGAGTAAGTTGCCACCCATTTTTCTCATTGAGTTATATTTTGGGACATTGACTTTTTGCCTTTTTTTTGGGAGATTCCTTAGTTCTATCATATACTAGGAAATTTTATCTGGAGGTAAAAAGAGTCCTCAACACATTTTACCATCTAGAAGTGGTGCTTCGGCGTGGAATCTATTAATTTATTTTATCTTATTGAAAATTTCGTGCATAGGCACGAGTGCACTATTGATATGTATTTCTATCCCGCATACTATTTGAAGCCATTTACACTCCTGTAAAAGTGTGCGCTCGCAAGCCATAGACTGTGAAGTCTCAAATAGAAATTCTGTCCATAAATAACTGAATTGCAATTACTGTTATAAAGTAAAGAAAATAATGGCTGCCTAGCACTTTTTGGACTTTTTAATGAGAAATAGTCAAACTGGACGACTAGACATCTTGTAATGAAGAGAGATTCTTGAAGACGGTACTCGTATTTGGGCTAGTTAGATGATCGGGTTAGGTGAAAAATGAAAATGTAACAGAATTCATACTTCGAAATCGCAGGTCATTCATATCTCATAGATTATGAGGAAGCAGCAAAGGCTTAGGCATTCAGTACAGCCGAGAATACTTCGAAATGAGAATACAGGAACAGTACAGAATACTTCGAGAATACAGGAACCGGTCTGTTCCAAATATAAGTTAGTGGCTTACATTTGCACTACAACGGGATGAAAATGTTGATGTGGAAATTTTACAATATGCTCAAGGGTACTTGGAATAAATTGAACATCATCTTTCGGCTCCCCAAATATTATAGTTTTGCCATTCAGAATTTGCTGGAGTGCAGCAAAAAGTAGATAGCTATCATTTTAAAGTTCCATTATCTTGAATCACACCTGAGCGCCGTTTCCACCTACCGACCGACTTGAACTTTTGGATGTTATTACCAAAGTATCATTTCACACCTTTTGCCCGATGCACTTCAAATTAAGTTTAAATTATTGCTTGAAAAATGTGTCCGTTCTCGTAGCAGTAAATAAAATTTATCTGGAGGGAGAGATGAGTTCGGACCCCGAATAGAGCCAAACTCTGAAAACTGTCAGTTTGATCAAGCTGTAATTCTCACCCATTTCACGTAGACACTACAAGTTATTAATGACTTAAAACTCATCAAATACTCTGTGTGTTTCAATAATTTCAAGTGTCTGCATGCTATAGGTGAGGAAGATCTTTATAACAGTGACAGTTTTTCGAAATACGGGATCGATAATGAAGAGAACATCACTCTCTCCCTTCTTCTATTGCATTTTTTTCACGCGACAGCTTGTAGAGAATTATCTGATTTTTAACAAATAAGTTATTTGGTGTGCCTTCGAGTAGTATAGTGAGAAACGATATCATGGCAATGTGATATTCAAGGCGGTAGGATGGTCGATTGGTTGTTGGTTAGGTGCACACGATCCTGCGTTCTACATAACTCATAGTTTCAGGAGTTCTATGAGGCTCTAAGAACTTGAAAAAAATCATTGTAGAAATAATTGAAAATGACCTCTTTCACTATGATCAACACACCCGCGGTAGAAAGGTACAAAAGAAGCGCAAAAGTAACTCAACTGTTCTGACTTGCCACTCAGCAAGTGATGAAGCAGGCACAATCTTGTAAGCAGGTTATCGCCGACTGAGTCAATAATTATTTTAAAATCTTTCGTAGCTCGCATGCAACAAGTTTCTTTCTTGTTAAACGTGAAGCGCCAAGCTTCTAATTTTATTTTTCCTAACATTAACAGTGCAGTATGCACTCATGTATTTCCAACTATAAGAGCGAAGAGTACACCAAACATCATGACAGCCCAACTGTGATGGCGCACTTTCAGCTGCTAATTAAACGACGAGTAAGAAACTGCTATCTTCCTTTGTTAACGCAAAGAAAATTACACGCTCATGTACTTGCAAGTTGGCTAGTCTCACAGAAATTCCAGTATGCTAGCCAAGGTTATAGAGATATTACGCTCTCTATAATATAGAGGTAAATAGTTCGTTGCTCATTTCACTGTTGTGCTGAAAATTTACGAGGAATCGGAATTGGACAATAAAATGGGAAATGTTTTAGAATTATCCAGCAACATTTAATACCGTAACACTACGTTCGAGCACTTGCATGCCTGATGACTCGAGACTCCGGTCAAATTTTCACTACCCAAGACTTGACTGCGGAAGAAGCCGATAACCTTGGTTTATTTCAATTTTTGTAGACTCGAAAGAACTCAGATGAACTCATAGGAATTTTACAGTGTTACCAATGCAACCGGACATAAGTTCCCTGCCACTCCAGTACTTTTCTCTTTTAACACCGGAATTTAAAAAGTGTAACTTAATTTTGAGACGACCTTTGGGCTCCTGGAAGCGTGACTGCTCCTGTAGCTTTTCTGCGCGTTACTATTTGTTTTTGATGGAAATCGGCGTACCAAGTTATTTGTCTTATATATTATCTTTAATAGTTAAATTTTAGTTATAAATATTTTATCAAGTGAATTTCGGGTGAAAGGGTTTAGGCGTACAATTTACATATAAGGATTTTTTCAGGAAAGCATTTGATTAAGAAAGGAATTTAAATGAATGAGCCACGTGATTTGCAAAAGAAATTGGTGTTCAGTAGTTCAAGTGCAAAGGATAATAACAGGAACTTTACATAGCTTTTACCTTCAGCAGGAGCTGAACAATATTGGAGGATTAGACATCTTATAATAAAGAGAGATTCTTGAAGACGGCACTCGTATCTGGGCTAATTGAATGAGCGGGTTAGGTGAAATTAGAAAATTTAATAGAATCATGCTTTAAAATCGCAGGTCATTCATATCTCATGGATTAGGAGGAAGCAGCACCGGCTTAGGCATTCAGTACAGCCGAGAATACTTCGAAATGGTGCATATTGGAGCAGAAGTTCAATTTAGGACTCAGGTTGATGAAATGATTAAGGTGAGACATTGATAGGTAAATGGGTAACAAAAGGACATCTCACCGATTACTTTCAGCAAACAATTTAAACAAGTATTACGGTAGATTTGTCGAAACGTTCATGTGTTCACACTCTGAAGGTATTCATTCACCGGCTGCGCCCGAAGGCGGGCAGGAGAAAGGAGCCGAGTCTCTCACGCTCCGGTGGTCACAGGCGTGTGGCCACTCTCGAGCGTAGCATCCAGAGGCTTCCCTTCTGCCTCGTGTGGACCTCAA
The DNA here is from genome assembly GCA_014220935.1 of Platorchestia sp. MABIK. Lineage (NCBI taxonomy): Eukaryota > Metazoa > Arthropoda > Malacostraca > Amphipoda > Talitridae > Platorchestia > Platorchestia sp. MABIK. Next base: position 116,146 of record JACJUY010001319.1, on the reverse strand, counting down.
CTGTACTGAGTGTGTCTGGCCATAGCGATATTGTGTATCTTAGTGTCATTTCTCTAACTCTGATAAACACACATGTAATTACATTTTGTACTGATTAATTTCAATATAAAATTCTTTAAAAATTTCAAACCAGTTCAATACCAAAGATGAGAAGTAAAAGTGATGATTAAAATCAAGACAGATGTTTACAATTGGCATCCTTTTCATAGGGAAGTGAAAGAAGGCGACAAATCTGTGAGTGCAGTACCCACTTAAGGCTACGGTCACACGAAGATAAATCCGTCCTGTAGTGTTACACCAAATTCATTCAACAACTTGACAGAATCATGAAATGAGCCGTCCAACGCTTCCCGACTTCGTAGCCATTCCTAAGTATCTAGTTTATGTTATTAAAGGGGAACGACCAGTTTTGAAATAATGGGAAAAATGAAAATCCGAACTAAAGATATCAAACTCATGTTCTGGAACCGAAAATTGTTATTGAAGAAATTAGACCAACATGATTGTAGACCGAGGTAATGGCCATGTTTACCTCGATAGCTTAGTTGTTTCATCTCTAAATTGGTGGAATATACCCGGCACATTTTCTTATAAAAATTAAATGTGATGAAGCAAAATAACATGATTTGACTCTTATTGAAATGTCAAATTGTTATCAATACGTATACCTACATAGATATTGTTTCGCGAATTTTTTGTTCATATGAACTTATCATGAATATATTTTTTCTTTGCATTTCACAAACCGTTATAGGTAGTTTTTCAACATAATTTCATCCAAACTATTAATCTCATAGTGAGAACGTCATTTCCAGAATTTGTATTTTCAACAAAACTAATGGCTAATTTTCAATGACACTGACCGAAATCTCACAGTTCCGTTACACAGGTACAACGGTACAGGTATGTAGATGATCATGACGAATCGTTACCTCTTGGTTCTCGTGCGACAGCGACTTAGAGAAACCTCTGTATGAATCTAATGTTTCAGTTGCCGCACCTTGCCCTTAAGCTAACATTACGATGCGGGGACGCAAAATTCCGCATAAAATGGAATACAACCATTTATTGAACGGCCTAGAAATTTGTATCGAAAATTGGAAAGTAATAGCGCGATAAAGGAAAGGAAGTCTTCGTTCTGCGAGCTGCAGACCTCATGCTTCGTTAAGAAGACGTTGACATAGAACGATGGGCGTGGTGTGGCAAGGTGGCGTTGAATGTAATTGGAAGCGAGGGCAGCCGCTGATGTAGCTGAGGGATCGGGTGTACTTAAAATGGCCAAAATTACTTTAGATAGAAAGACCTCAGGACACCCTCTGCGTGATCTCAATATATTTCATTGTGATGAGGAGTTCTTGATTTTTTTGTTAGTATATTTTCACACCGTACATGATGACATGATGAGTAACGAATCTTGACGAAGAGATACGAGCTAATATGCTAATCAAAGCTCAATAATTTCGGAAAATTTGCTACTGTTGTAAAACTCTACATGATTACATACTTAAAAGGACCATTATACTGAATTCAGCATAACTGTTTGCAACTGTAAAAGGACTAATACCTAGTCCCGCTGAATTGTGTTATGTTGGCGTATTTTGAAAGTAACAGTTTCTGCAGCGATTATGATTGCAAGACTTTTGAATCATTGGATATTTTAAAGAAGAGCAAGTTCTTCATAAGACAATTGCTCATATTTCCTCCGATTAGTAAAGGCATGATTGAATACTTTTATTTTGTAAATGTTTTTTTGCATGATTAATTAATTTCATTTCGTAAATGTTTATGTTTAACGTGTAGATGCTATGAATTTAGACTCGTGTGTGTGTTCCTGGGGTTGCAGTAATGATCATGGAGCTGACGTTAATTTGCGGAAATGAACACGCCCTGATCTCCAAAATGTTTTTTGAGTAAATACGCTAATTTTTATCAGGAATAGCTGAGCTGATTTTTTTTAGGACATTAGTTTTAAGAAATGTTATAAGGTTTTCAAGTTAAATTATTAATTAAATTATTTATTTACGATTGTATTTTTCATCGGACATTTTATCTATCGACAAAATCGGACATTTTGTTTTTTCCAGTGTTTTTTATGCAATGATTTTCCGCTTCGTAACGCCTCGCCTACATTTCAGCTTTTTTCCCTTTGTACTGTGTATTGTAGATCTTTAATCGCTGTGCATCGCTGTGCCTTCAAGTTAAATAACAAAACATGATTGGTGAATTTTTCCTCTAACTCATGTTCAAGAAAAGCACACGCTTCTCTCTGTTCTGTTGTATCTTTCACTGTTATTTTGATCTGTGAGCATTTTTTACACACGACAGAGCTTATATTGCGCAAAACTCGGTGATCCAGTTTTATTCTGCGTTGCTATATCAGACCATAAAAGATAATTGAAGTAATATTCTAACCAAAAAAATGAACAAATGAGGCTTACATAATCAATCCGCACCATGATGGTGCTAAATCATTTGATGCATTTGCTTTTTTTTAGTGTAACGCTTTTTTCGTGAGAGCAAATTTTTCCGGTGTAAGATCTTGGAAATCGAAGTAATTGTCATGACCATAAGGTAATGTTAGCTTATAACATAAAATGCAGCTGCAGGTCTGATGATTATATCGATTGAGATTTCAGAGCGATAAAGAAAGTACAAAGTCAACAATGCTAGTGTTCTCGTGCCTCGAAACTGCTAATTCTCCTAAAGCGTTCATGATGTGCTAAGCTTTTTAATATGTTTTTAACAGGACTAGCAAGGGGGGCTGCAAAATACTGCTTAATCGTGACCAATAACTCATCATAGGGTGCTGCGAGGTGTATAAATTTCAGAGCTAATGAGTACATTTTATATAATTTACTGTACAAGGTAGGATAGTAGGGCTTGCGAAAACCTATCTAAGTGAACGTTTCATTATCTACAAAGAATGCGCATACCCATGAGTCGAGCAGCAATACTTCAACAGCGCGTTACATCAGCAAGTAACACGTAAGACTGCCGTTTGGTTTGAGAGATGAGTTCCATGCTTTTTCTTCAATAGTTAGACAAATGGATAGTTTGTGAGGATCGATTTAGTGCAAAGTGAATTATTACTTACATTTACTTACATTTTTGGGAAAATGCGAATATTGAAGAACAAATTTTCGACTGCTAATTGTATTAATGTTTTTTGAGGCAATTTTTCTATTAAACCACCTTCAGCTTCAACGCGGTATCGAGACCGTTGACAATGCGGACACTGTATGGTCTATTCATTTCGAACATCACCTAAGCAATGGCGGCCTTCAGTGAACTTATGAGTCTCTTATTATAAGGGTAGCTATTAGTCTCCCTTTCAACCGCGCTCCTCATGACAGTAATCCAGGGGTGTCAAATCTGGCGAGCTTGGACTGGGCAATCTGGGTACTACGTGATCATAAATTTGTGTGGCAATCATTCTTGTGTTATAAAGGATTTATGAGGAAAGGGCGAGACTTACTGATATACGGTCTTTCATTACGTACTTCATCAAACTGGAACATAATAGACTCTTCTAGTACCTCAATATATCATATAACCCTGTGGAAACAAGTGGGAAGACACTTTCTAATCCGCGTTACTCGCCACGCCTAAAACCATAACAGTAGCTGAAAATTTGGCGTGTGTTACTCTAAGTACATCAGACGAATCTGCACATAACCTCCTGCTTTTCTTTTCTTATTCTCCGAACCTCATTAATGCCTGATCAAAGTGTTTTTGTTGGGGGAAATCGAAACCGTGTCATGTTGATAGGGGTTTCCAATTTATCGAGCAATCGTTTTGAATTTATGAGGCGGTTTTCCTGTGTCTCTGGCTTCTCATTATACAAGACTTTTTATCAAACGTCACGATGTACCACAGCTTTAATAGTCTACTCTCGACACTCGAAGTTTCTTAGCAATGCGCTCATTCATCTTCCACGGTCCTTATCAATGTTTTAAACCTGTTTTAGAAACTCCGGCGTTCTTACTGGGCATCGTGAATGTTGCAGCTAGTGTGCAGTGCGAGGCGTAGATCATATTTGTGATGCCACATGTTCTTTTTCATGTACATAGATCCCGTCATGTCAATGCATGCGCTGGTCGGTCCAAAGTCGTCGCAATATTTCTCAGGACGCGAATGAAGCTGTCCGTCTACAGATCGAGTCAATCGAAGAAGAATTGGAGTGGCACATCCTCTGACATTACCGAAGACGATCGCTGCCTCGGGAAATCAGTGATTTTCCTTTGTTGTCGCTTCGCTACCGAATACTGGCTTTTCTTGTTCAGTTGTTTCTCATATTTTTTCACTGAAGCCCAGAAACTTTAAACTAATTACGAACAGGTTACCGCATTCATTTGAAAAAAAATCGCTCGTACCATTTTATGTACTGAACCCAACTGGTCAAAATTAGCAGTGCCAACGTGCTTGTCAGTAACAATTATTTGGAAATATTTCCTACACTTTTAATGTTAATTCTACGCTGTGTGGTACGCTTTATTGGCGACTCCACTCGTCCCCACATAGAAGGAAACGAAATGATGTCATCAACCAACTGACTTCGGACAAGAACGACAGGCAGTTTGTAAAATTGAGATAATAGCTGCCGCTCTAGCTCATCCCGCCATAAGATGCGTGTATTTGAGAATTATAGAAATATAGCAGCGTCGGCGAACTTAAACACTATGGATTTTTATAGAGATATAGCGAAGAGAAATTGTACTGCTCTCTTCATCACAATTACATTCATACGAATTCACGAAAAAGGGCTCACGGCTATATTCACGTATAGAATTTAACAATAAATATTTAGCATGCTCCCAAAAGGTTCTCTACAATTTAGTGCGCGCTTCTGCACATTTTTATTTCTTGTTTTAGTATCACTACATCTTGAATTACATTCAAGATTTAATGATAATATTCATCGATATGGTTATGTATTAGTTGTTGGTCGTTCGAAGATAAGCTTCTCGTCTGATCACTGGCACAATTAAGCCCATGCCTGCAGGGAATGTACTTCACAATCATATCTAGCAACTGTGCATTTCGTCACACAAAAAGTTATGCAACAGCGCACAAAACGTCCTCGTGGAGGTTCAAGAAGAATATCTTTGAAATCAAACGTAAACAACTTCATCAACCAAAAGGTGAAAAGCTCAGGAGAAAGAAAACACCCACCAATGCAACAATCCACACAGTCAAAACTTGCACTCTTACACATAACGCTCCAGTAAAACTAGCGGGGTTATAATTTAAACCTACATCACAGTCTAAGTAAAAAATACTGTAGAACACTCTCTATAATCTTTAAATTAACTTCAGCTTGACAACGCCTTTCCAGACTTACCACACAAAGCCCTATTACTTTGATCCTATTGCTCGATCCTCAAAAAACTTATCTCTCTCTTTGCCACACAACCAAACACAACCTCCATTTAGGATGAGCCTTTGCTGGTTTTATCATGCAACAACATGAACAGGACGGGCCTTTCAAGACAATTCTAACGACGAAACCAACTGAAACGCAGAAAACCCAATGAAAACAGTAAAATTATGCAGTATGCATCAATGTTATCAATAAAATACTAATATCACTCAACTCGAATTGTTTAATATTCTTACAATAAAATTTAGCGGTAAAATTTTGTATACTATGAAGAAATTTAACAGCTTCCTACAGAAATAACGATGGGAAAATATCTTATATAGAAACTTCTAGAGAGAAGAGTAATGACGACAACAGAAAAAATCCGCTCAAGTTCATTTCAAATTCTCACAGAGATTTCGTTTTATTAGCCTTCCATCAGTTCTTTAACCGTATCACCAGACTATTAGAGAATTTTTCGTTTTTTTCAAGTTCAGCTTCGCTGAATTTATGGCTTTGAATTAGAAATAAAGCTACGATACATTAATAAAAGCTAATTCACCATTTCATCAATACATTGGCCGCTTCTCGCTTCAGCTCTACACTGTTGCAAAAACAATTGACATTAGCATCGGTAAATCCTAGAAATAAGAAAATAGATAGTATTGCAAAAGAAAACGCATCTTTAATCTAATGGATAAAATGAACTTAGAGAGTGTTGACTCGTTTGGCTTGTTCTTACCCAGGCTTTTTGCTGAACTGCCTGCAAACGTTGCCACTGAGCCTTCCAGAAAACCTTTTCTTCGTGAAAAATTTTGTTAAAGGGTGATGGGATTTAAAATGAACCTGACCCTAATTTAGAGATATAACTTCAGTAAAGGAAACCAGAACTAAAGCGAAATAAACTATTGTGGAAATAGACCTAAAAGAAAACGATTCATCGAAATTTAACCTGCGTAACACCACACTTTTTTTTTAAAGGGAGATTAGTCAAGTTGAAGGCTAATTTCCATATCTATGATGCTTAAATCCCTACAAGGAAATGAGGGAATCGTAAAGCATCTATGTAACTTTAAAATGTTAAAAAAATGAATTGATACTTGCCCCACGAACACATCAATGAAAAGTTCTGCGGCAACTTGGAGACGTAAAGAAACGTACTTATTACTGCACTTCAGTTCTCAAATTACATTCATTTACAGTCCCCTAAATTCGTCAGATCACAGAAGCTCCAGTACAGTTGATCCTCTCTATCCTTGCCATTGAACCTAGACGTGGGACTTTTTTCAAAACATGATTATAGATGCACGACCGACAGCAAACGAGCCATTCTCTAAATCAACTCAAGAGAAGTGAGAACCTCAATTTAAAATTGTAATTGTAAATTGTAGAACCACAAACCATAGCATTTGTGTCGTGATCCTTCATCATTGCCAGCATTTCGTTGTGGTCGTATGTTGATCTGCTCTATTTGAGCTGCAATTAATTTCTTTCGTCGTGATATGTGGTATATATCACTTTAATATATTTTTATCAATAAGGCGTCACTTATGTCCTCGCCATGATTTTGATTTATTGGTAGCTAAAGCTACGCTGCCACCACCCTTAGAATAAGGGAAGTTGAATATTTATAATATCAAAATGAATGAACTGATAATATTAGGTAACGCTTTTCCATGCCTTTTATGTCTTTTTCTCATCTTTTCAGAACACAGGTATTGATACACTTGTAACCAAGATGGAGTCTTAATTATAAAGAATCAATTAAACGCGCATTACAATAATGAATAACTATTCCTGTTACATAATGGTACCAACACAAGATATCGCTTGCTATATCGAAATAGACCTATGATCTGAGTATTGTGAAATTGGGTTAACAATGCGAAGCTTTTTAATGAAATGAGAAACTCATCTTATAGGGAGAGATGTGAGGTCCCTCGGATGTCGAGATGGGGAATGCCAGCCTGGTACGTTCGGTGTGGCGGTAGACGCTTGATTGTTATGATATTCTGAGTCAATTAAGCTGCTTACGGTGATAAAAGTGTTCCATGTTTCGCAATCACTTCACGACGAGTTTGTTGAAATAATGTTTATAACACCAGCGCCGGCACCCGTAGGGCGCAGCTAAAAAGATTGGAACGACACACTTCTTGCTTTGATGGTGTGTCACACTTAACTGCCTGAGTTCCCTCGGCGTCCCTTGCTACGCGCAGCCACTAGGGCTAGAACCTCGATTAAACGTCGTTTTATAGAAATATGAAAATCATTCTAACGTACATGGAAATATGCCTAATTGAATCAATAATCCCTATATGAGTTCCCATGATGAAATACCTACTAAAATAAAATAAGTATTCCTAGAAATAGAAGAATTACAGATTAAGGATAAATTGAATGGTAGCAAATGGCAACCTCGGGCACTCACTGAAAGAAATGACGTCGTAACATGGTCGGTACAATGGCTGTAGCGTGGAGGTTCGTTCAGATGTCGGGCTTCTAGAAGAATCTTGGTAGAGTGGATGTACTTTGCATCCGCAGGTAATTCGCGATGAAATATCTCTCCAAATATGATGATCGACGCAGTTCTTCTTGGAGATTCGAAATGAATCCGCAGGCCTATCGTAACATTCAAAGGATTCCATAGCACAAAAAAAAATTTTCTTGGACGCCAGATATGATGAATCATATCACATTTGTGCCTCTTTGCAAAACCACGTAATATCAAATCCGCAAATGAAAAAATACTTGTGATAAATTTTGATCTTCCTTCTATTGACAGGAATCTTAAAACTCTATACTATGCCTCACTCCAAACACAAAGACCTACGTAAAACCTATTTTCAGATGTCAAATTATTATTTTTAGTAATGAGGCGTGAAATAATGACTTAAATGAACAACTTGTTCACAAAAGAAAAAGAAGTGATCATCGACATCTTCCCACGCAGCGCCTCCGAGCAGTTGGCATTGCTTGTCTTAGGAACGGCTTAAGTTCAAGCCATTCATTATAATAAACGAATTTGAATAAATACTATTCTGTTCCCAATACTCTCTTTGACCTTCGAAAATTATAACAAATAACCTCAAACACCATGCACTAAACATGCGATCGTATCTGTTGCACTTATTCAGCAATGTAAGATATGCGCCCTTGGGATCTTTCTCGCTCGAATCTAACTCCCAATGCAACGCAAAAAACTATATGGCTCGATATCGCTCATTGATCGCTAAACGTCTCAACGATTCCTCTCCAATAGACCATTTTTATCACGGCAGACAACACAAACTTCGTCTTGAAATCGAGATACACGTCTTTTCTGTTTTATCACGTAAGCGACAGACTTCTATGAACCACAAACACAAAATTGACATTCTCCTGGACGTAGCAAAGAACTTTTGTAAGATATGGCACACAGAGTGCATACATTTAGCATCTTCCAATAACATTTTTACCTGTTCACAAAAATAAAAGATTTCCTAATGAATCGAACAAAAACCATTCAAATAACCCGTGACGACAAATCACCTTTTCCCATCAATTAATAGAGAAAAGTAGTTTTTTCTGAAAAGTTTTCAAGCCCTCCAAACGATTTCCTACACAAATTCCCTATTCTCGGTGAACTAACTTTCACAGTTGACGTTCTACATATGTACATTTGACTAGTCTTGCATCAGAGCAGTGAGCTCAGCGTGAGCCATAGAATGCTCGGACACAATTAAAGAGAATGTAAATAGCAAATAAACCCTCACTAATTTAGCCATCAATCGTCAGGCAACGTACCTAGCATCTTAATCTACATGATTGACACCTCTATTCAAATGACTATTGCAGAATGTCCGTAAAATTCAACATCAGTATTTTCAGACACAAATCCGCAAACAATGAAAAACCGCATTCACTACAACGACAATTTATTCTGCTGTTACCACTTAAAACGGTACAATGCAATGCGCGAAATTTACATGACTTGTACGTCCTGCTCTTATCCACTTATTCACTCAACTCTACACACTCGCTCCGTCGATTATAACCTTGATCCAGCATTCAATGAATCCAACCTCAAAAAGCACTAGGACTTTGCCTTATACGATTTCAAAATATTAGCACATCGGCAAAGATACTTGCAGCTTGGTCAGCGCCTGATGATACTTGTATTTTCAGCAGCTATTCAAAGCCCTGATGGATTTTAAATCCCATTTCCAGCTAAGCTCTCGTGGCATCCCACTGGCACTTACATGCACTGAACGAATCGTTCTATTTTCGCTTCCTAGTCTCCTTCGACCATTTCCGTTTCCTATTTATTCTTCCCAGCGCTCTCAGTGCCAAACTCTCGTTCTTTTCCTAGTGGCTCCAACCAATCAAGGAGATATTTATTTACCCTTCGCTGGCGCAGATCCCAAGGAGAACTCTTTTATCGAAGATATAAGTAAGAGCTATTACTGTTTTTACCTGAAATAAGACTAGCAACGGGAGTGAGACAAGCATCATTACCAATCGCTGTTTGAAATGCAGTTGGAGTATCATTCATACTTCGAGTGTAGCAATAATTTCAGCTCTAGATCGGTATTTAGACACAGCACGTATATTTGCATGAATGACCTCACTTCAGCGTACATATTGGAGATTCAGTGGTCGGGTGAGATACATGTGAAAAAGGCCCACTGACTTCGACCTCAGAGGTATGCTGATGGTGTCTGTATCAGGAAAAGTATCTCCATACTGTTCACAGTGTGATCAGTTGCATATGTTCTAGGCGATAATTTGCATTTCATTTTGAAGTATCATGCGTAGGTATAATGGCACAAAGTCTCCGTGTCATCTTAAAATCTTACTTCTAAGGTCGACATTACTAACGTACATGTTTATTTCTTCACTATTTTGCCTTCTTATTTTTCGTCCATTCGTTCGATTCTTTGGTTTTCAAAACCGGGTCATTTTGATCTAAAATTCATTTTGTCATATTAGTCAAATATGTAATGTGAAAGGATTCTTCAAAAGTTGTGTATTACATGTGAACTGTTGACACGTTTATTTCGAAACAGGTGTACGTGGCGATAGAGGACGTCAATGACCAGCGTCCCTTGAGTGAGTGGCCGGTGTACTGGCCCGCCGTGCTGGAGAACTGCCCGCCCGGCACCGCGCTCCTCACCGTGCAGGCCACTGACCCAGACCCAGGGGATCGGCTCTCCTACGCCATCACGGCCGGCAACCCGCAGTCTCTCTTCAGCATCGACTCCTATTCTGGTATGCTTATAATGACAAATAGTTCTCAATTCATTAAATTTCGGTTAATTCTGCTGTGTTTAAAGAGTAATCGGGTGAATACGAAGTACTTGGTTTTCGCTCCGGTGCTTGAGAACTGCATTCCATAGTGCCCACTCCACAAAGCATGCTTTCGATCCATGTCGCTCTCGCTTGTAACATCGAATGTGTCCTGATATTCAAGCAAGATTTAATTGCATCAAAAATCCGAAACGAAAAAAAGAAGTGAGAAATATTGGCTGGTTAAATACATGCATCCGTTTGGTGCATTTCATTTTCTACTCGACGACTTTGAAGAAGAACTGTTCTGTACGTTTAATAGTTTGTAATAGATCTAGTCATTCTATATAGCGTAGTGCACCTTCTTTGGCACTTCAGATCATGTCGCTCTCGATAATAATGTACCGCGAAGTGTGCAAGAGTAAAGAACGAGGTCAGCATCATTTCCTCCATTAATTCAAGCAAGGTCATCAACAGCTGTACGCTACTAGGAACATTTTTGCTGTGCATGTAATTCATTTATTAGTACCAGAATGAAACTGAGATAATTTTCCCATCTTAATGAGGGAGACTTCAGTTTTGCAGACTGTTCACTTCTAGGCCGATTTTTACATTGATTGAGTTGGAGCCCCACCACGCTGCAGTGCAAAAGAATTAGCTGTTGATGTTGGCTGATCTCATGTTACTCTTACTTGCCTTCTTCACGTCTTACGAAAGATCAAAATGCTCAGCCTGTAGGTACCATAAGCACTGACCGAAAATAACAAAACCACAACGAGCTTCGTGTGGCTTTCGTTTAGACACTCGACATCACGCTGCTGGGTGATAAAAAGAAAGATTTCTGCCACGCATTGCTATAAGTAATGGAAAATTGTAATGAGTGCATGAGTTCCGACAGGTCCCACTCATTTCGTCGCCCTGAGAGATTAGAACGTGCTCGTCAAGCGTTTTATCGACAATAGCAGTTTAAAATTGTAGATTCAAAGGATATCTCTAGCAGATTGATATATTCATCGCGATAATGACCGATCAGATGCAAGGGTTAGAGAAAATGATCCAAGCCCCTATTAAAGAAAACCTAAAATTTTAAATAATTTATTAACCACACGTGATACAGCAATATATTTTTTATCTTAAGGCTAGTACAATGAACACCATTGAGTATAGCTACTTGTGGGCCCGAATAAGTTCGGGCCCACTTGTTCTCGCAATGAACAGTCAATTCGCCTGCAGCTTCATGGTGGACTGTCTCGTTGTTTGAAATAGACTAGTGGTACTAAGAGATATGCACCGAAACACATTTTTCTTGTAAGAGCATGAACAGGGGCTTCATAATCACAGACGAATACGTAACCCATTTCGTACTTTTTTCTGATACCCAGTTTAGACTTAGAATTGAATTGAGGTCGGACAATTATGAAGACATATGTGTTTTAGTTGATTTATTTGTTCTTCCGAACGTAATTAACTCTAAGTAATGAATGCTTTGTTCATCGGACTATGGAGGATTTAGGTAAGACTATCCGAAGAGGCATGTACAATGTCTGAGCCATAAGATGGGTTTCAAAACTGTCCGTAGCTAATCGCAGTCGTCGGTGCTACAGCGATCGACGAAAAATAATTTGCGGAAAGAGAACTCTTGGACATGGCTGTTAAACGTTTTCACTGATCGTTTGTCTGGCTTCACAATAAAACTGTGACGTACGACCGCATAATTTTTCGCTGCTTTCAGACGTAAACATGTTCAATAGCACAAAAATGCGACACCCTGACTGGTCTGAGAAAATTACTCGCTTCCGTTTGCCAATCGAGTTCCCTCTGAGCCAGTGCTTGTAATGTCCCTTGAGGGGAAAAGAAATGATTTCTGGTACGAAGTGTAGGTTGCATTGGTGTTACGGGTGATAGTTTCGTGAAAACCTGAAATGGTGATTCTTGGTTTAGATATGCTGTTTCTTCACTAGCGGCAATGTTCTGATAATTTTGCGTATATTATTCAGTTTTGTACGTAACTGATATTACAATAGAATAAATCACATACAAAATCTATCGCTGCTGCTCAAGTACCATTCTGCCAGATTTTACTGGAAAAGGGAAACACTGAAGGAGGTACAATTAAATCCTACTCATACGTGATAAATCAATGCAGTTGTTGTGTGGGTGTAGGAGACAATGACATAGCAGCTGACATATAAAGCATAGTTTATTAAACATGCAAAAATAAATCTGCTTGCATTTCTTCTCATCATGGAATTCGATGATGTTCAGGATATCATTCTATCTTTTTAGCTTAATGACACGCTTCTGAAAAGAACTCAACTCTTGCACATGTTTTAACTCCTACCAGAAAGGATATCTTTTGAACCCAAGGGAAGATGCCTCCAAATATTCTCCAAACTGGGTATGTTTTATTACCTCTATCGCGATGCGAACTTATCGACTGAGTGTCGTTTAGATTCGAGCCAGGTTGTTCTATGTTTTCTATGATGTCGCGTGTCATGTGAGTACGAAGCCCACAGAGCCCATGTAGGGCTTCACGAGGCTGTAATGATTTGCGATTCAGATACCCTACGTCGTGTTTAAATAAACGTTACGAAGAAGGGAGCGTTTGGCCAACGATCACCTTCACAAAAGATCCGCCATCAAAAATATATTATCGTCGATATGAACAGCCTG